>VMDO01020134.1:0-38170 GCA_007922755.1 Pedetes capensis | reverse complement strand
GCACACAGACAGGCGCACACTGACAGGTGCACACGTAGACAGGTGTACGCACAGGCGCACACAGACAGGTATACACAGATAGGTGCACACAGACAGGCACACACTGACAGGTGCACACGTAGACAGGTGTACACACGGGCATACACACACAGGTGCACACGTAGATAGGTGTCCACACAGACAGGCGCGCATGTAGACAGGTGTCCACACAGACAGGTGCACACAGACAGGCGTACACAGGCACACATAGACAGAAAGGCAAAGATGCCCACCCACAGAGATTGACTACATGGATACACACAGACACACACATGAACACAGGCATGCACAGAAACACACACAGATGGGTATGCACAGACACAGAGGCAGGTGGGGGATCCTGACTGCCTGGGGCTGTGGAGGAGGGAGGGAGGGTGTAGGGAATTATTCGACCCTCATCTTGCCCCCCGATTGGTAATCAAGGATCTCCCCTTGATTACCAAAGGAGTGACAGCTGATTTCACTCTTTATTTAAATGTCACTCCTAAGCTGGTCGCACTGAGCCCCTCGAGCCCCCACCTGATTGTTATCTTGAGGCAGTTAAGGCAGTTAGTTACCCAAGGGTGAGAAACTAAGCTCGCTCTGCATGTGAGAGAGCAGAGAAGCGGGAGGTGATGGAGCTGGTGGGCCTGGTGGAGCTGGAGGTGCGGTTGCTGGTGAGAGCTGTGGCTACCGATGCTTCTTGCTGGGAACTCTCTCTCCGTCTGACCACCGCAGAAGAAAGAACTCTCTCTGGATTTGACCAGCAACACGGAAGCATCTCTCCTCATGACCACTGAGACGAGGACAACTAGACGGCGCTCTCAAGGACTACAAGCAAGCTGAGGACAGTCCCTTTGCCTGCGCCTAGGGACAGAAGCTGAGGACAGTCTCCGGTCCCAGCGCTGGAGGCAGAAAAGCCACAGCTGCCCCCCGAGGCAGCAGAAAGAACTGATAACACTCAGTCGTTAACACTCGTTTGGGTTTTTCTCTGCCCTTCAGGGCAGAGAGAGAGAGACAATAAAGAGCTGCTTTCAGTCCCTACAAGGCAAAAGTGCCCGAGGGTTTTCCTTTCTCCCCTTCTCCTCTCACAGCATTCTCAAGGGCCACAGGAGTCCACGCCCCTCACCCGAGGGTCCCAAGTGACTTGTGATTAAGATATCTGTGTGTGCGGTGGTGCCTTTTATCCAAACATCTAGGCTGGACTGGGAGGTGCACGCCCCACATAGAGGGGACAGACATATGCACACAGACAGGCGCACAAAGACACACAGACAGGCACACACAGACAGAAATGCAAAGATGCCCACCCACAGAGACTGACTACATGGTTACACACAGACAGACACATGGACACATGCACGCATAGAAACACACACAGATGTGTGTGCACAGACACACAGTCCCCGTTCAGGCGGATGCAGAGTTCATCTGTCGGCCTCATTTAGACGGATCACAGGCTCCTGTGAAAACGAGGACACCTGCCTTCCTTCCTGCGGGCCAGGTCAAAGACCCTTCTGCTCCCCAGGCTGCTTCCGTGCAGAAAGCACTGCCCAGGTTTCCCGGCTCCCCACACCCTGGTGCGCAGCGGTGTCTTCTGAACTGGCTGGCACGTTGCCGCCGCCTGCCCGTGGCTTTAGCAGCCTGAGTGACTCAGTCCTAGCTCACTGCTGGCTCCTCTTGGTGGCTTAGGAGCCCCCAGCTGGCCTCTCCAGATTCCAGAGGCCGCTGCCTTCCCTGTAGGCTCCAGCTGGGTCCTTGTCACCTCCCGCCAACCCCACTCTGCTCTCAGTCACGTCTGCTCTGACTCAGGCCCTCCAGCCTCCCTCTTGCCCTGCTAGGACTTGGCAACTGCCTGCGGCCACCTGGATGACGCAGGACAATGTCCCACTGCCAGGGAGCCCAGGACAGCTCTGTTCTGTCAATAACAGAGTCTCCCTCGTGGACTGGAAGGCCCACCCTGTGGGGTCAGAACAGAATAGTGGGGGATGTTCTGCAGGCCACCTCGCCACATGGCCACCCACAGACACACAGGTGCGTGCCCAGGTACAGACATGCACAGACAGTACACAAAGGCTTGCACATCCATCATGTACACAGGCACGCAGAGAAGCACACACATGTGTATGGACACACCTTGACTTGATCCAGAGACACACACACAGGCATACATACACACAGGCACACCTGAGTACACAGCACACGTAAAGACATACAGAGCCACACCCAGGTAGACATGCGCACACCGACACGCACACCCACAGACACACAGCTACACAACGTGCACAGGTACACAAGCACGCACCTACTCACAGACATGCGCACACGTGGAACAAATGCGCCCACGCACGACAGACACGCACACAGACGGGCAGAGACACAGACACACAGGAACATGCCACCCCTGCAACGCCAGGGCCAGAAGGGAGGGCAAAGGAGACGCAGGGTGGGGAGCAGCGGGACTCAGGCAGCCCGGCTCCTCTTCTCCCCATCCTCCTGGAGTCTGGAGGCAGGCAGGGGCATCCCAAGGAGGAGGGAGCCCAGCTGAAGGGTGACGGCCAGCAGGACTGAGGGTACGGGGATCAGTGAGGTCTCCAGGGTCCTCGTGAGGTTATGGGTGGGGGGACAGAGCACAGGAGCCCAGGGGACAGAGGGAAAGACAGCAGCTCTGCTTGCAGGCTGGCGCTGCGGGGTGCTGCCAGGGGTCCAGGAGAGGCATCTGGAGCGAGGCTGGACGCTGGACTCTGAGGTGGACGTTCTGGGAGGAATGCAGAGGTCTGAGGACTTTGCTGTTGGGAGGACGTGGGGCTGGGTGGGTGGAGGGAAGGTGGGTGCATAGGGAGCCCTTGTCACGCGCCTGGCTCGGAGCGCAAGGCGGCCGCCTGCTCTGCGGACTCTCCCTCTGGAGAAGGCCTGCTTGGATCGAGTCAAGGGTGCTCCTGACAGCTCGTCACCCAAACGAACCCTGGCTATTCACTTCCATCCAAGCAAAACTGTGCTCCCTGCCCTCATTGGGGCAGGCGAGGGAGGGGCCCTGCCTCCAGGACGCCCAGCTCCAGATAAGCCAGCAGCTGGGAGGCCAGGAGCAGAGCAGACGTGAGGACCATGCAGTGGCTCGTGGCCCTGAGCCTGCTGCTGGCCGTGGGGCGCACCGCGAAGGATCAGCGGGCTGAGAAGCAGTTGCTGGTTGAGGCCTCCCCAGCGCAGGTGAGAGCAGGTGGGATCTGGCGGCAGAGCCTAGGACCTGGACCGCTCTCAGGCCTCTGGGTGGGAGCCACAGGAAGACACGGGCCAGGACCCCTGTCTGGGTCTTCGGTGACATCTGCTTGGCAGAGGAGGTGGAGCCAGGCAGTGCCCAGATGGTTGCTCCTCACGGGATAGCACAGGAGCCGTAGTGAGACCTGGGATGGATTTCCCTCTGCACTGGGGTCCCTCCTCACCCCACTCAAGATGACATCATGGACAAGTCACCACAGGCTTTCTAAGGTGCAGTTCATTCTGAAGGCAAAGTCGTCATTTGGAGGGAATATTGCACATCTTGAGCCCCTCTATAAATGTGGGCCATGTTATCTCTATTATGGGTTTATGTCTTACGAGACTATCACGTCAGGGCCAATACTAACAATCAAACATTTCTCTGCCAAACAGATCATAAACTTCAAAAACCCTCCGTGCTGTTTGAACGATAACCTCTGTGGACGGCCTGAGGCCACTAGCCCCAGTCACTAGCCTCCAGGGCCTGTCACAGCCTCTCCCCGGGGGACCCTTGTCCCTTTTGTTGGGCTATAATCTGGTCACAAGGAGGTCCCAGACACTCAGACCAGACACCTGGGTTCTCTCTCTTCTCCACCCTCTGCCCCCTCACATCCTCCTTCCGCAGCTGCCAGCCACACCCTTGTCGACTGGGTCTGGGGACCCAAGCTCCTCTTTGCTTTTTGCCAGTGAACATGTGTCCATGTCCTCCTTCTCAAATGCCCCGGGGGACAGGACTCCTTCAATCCTAGTCACCTTCAGCCTCTGGGTCCAGGGATGCCTCACGTCTGGCAGGGGAGCTCTCTGAGGCCGCAGACAGTGAACCCCAGGAGCTCCAGGGATGAGGTGGAAGCTGGAGCTAGGAAACTGATCCTGGGTGTTGGCCGGCTCCCAGCCCCAGGAACTGTTACATGATCCTGTGTGTGAGGGTGGAACCATGTTTGACCTCAGGGGAAAGGGGTGGCCATGGTAATGGCCAGGGGAGCTGGGGCTCTCAGTGGCACTGGGGAAAATGCAGGTCTGGCAACTAAGTCACAACAATGCCTATTGCACACGGCTCCATCATGGAGGAAACGGATGGATGGATGGTGTGGATGGATGATGGATGGATGGGTAGGCGGCTAGAGAGGTGGTTGGTGAATATATGGTGGATGGATAGTGGATGGATGGATGAAAGATAGATCATGGGTGATGGATGGATGGGCAGATGGATGGATGACGGATGGATAATGGATGGACGGGGGTGGTGGATGGATGCAGGATGGATGAGAGTGTGGATGGATGGATGGTGTGGATGGATGATGGATGGATGGGTCGGTGGATATATAGGTGGATGGTGAATAAATGGTGGGTGGATGGTGGGTGGATGGATGAAGGATAGATCATGGGTGATGATGGATGGGCAGATGGATGGATGATGGATGGATAATGGATGGACGGGGTGGTGGATGGATGCAGGATGGAGGAGTGTGTGGATGGATGGGTGGACTGATAGACAGATAGGTGGAGGGGAAGGATGGGTGACAGCTGCCTGTTAGGCCAGGACCAATGAGACGCTGGTGGACTGTGAGGAGGAGTTGCGCATCACCCTGCGCTCCAAGCACACTTGCTCCTCCTCTCTGTAGCTTTGTCCCCACTTCCCTGCTTGTGGGTCAGCGAATGCTCTGTGCTGATGGATTCAGAACCTTTTGCCGTTGCTCTTAATCTGCATCATTCAGGGATCTAGGGCTGCGGCAACGAAGCGACGTGGAGGTGTCACCGCCCACTGCTGTCGGCTGCCTCTGCTGATCCAGGGGGAAGGCGACAGAGGCTGAGGCGTCTGCCTCTACATCAAAAGAGCTTCCTTCTGGGACCTCCGTTTGCTCCCAGGCCTTCTCTCCCCATCTCGCCTCTTCCTATCATTCATTCAACACTTCCCAGACCACTCTCCTCTCTTTGGTCGTCTGGTCAAATATGGGCCAGTGTCGCGGCACACCCCTTCTTTCCTTCCTTCCTCCTGCCCGCCTCCTACCTGCAGCACTGATTACCGAGTGATTTCCCCCTAGCTTTTAGGCACGTGGTACATAAATCGCTGGACGGGGATCGTCCCCATCCCCTGGAAAAAGCGACTCGAGCCCCTGCCTCCCTTCAGCTTCGTGAACAATGGCTACTGGCGGCTTGAGCTCCGGATGCACATCCTGTGAGTGCCCATGCCCTCTCCACACCCTTCCTCACACCAACCCCCTCTCCCCAGCCAGCTGCAGAGGGGCTGGCACCTGGAGGGTGATTCCGTGTCTCCTGGCACCTTCGATGGGCTGCTTTCCCTGGCAGACTCAGTGACAATGAGGGCAGTGGAGTTCCTGCGGCCGTTCACGGAGAGCTGCAGCTCAGGGACTGTGAGAGGGCTGGCAGCAGGCCTTGTCATGCCCCATCTCTTCATTCCGTGCAAAAGCCCAGCCCTGCAAGTGCACAAGGAAGAGGACATTTAAGGAGCTCATGTGGGCTGGACAGGCGGACGGGCCAGCGGGCTCTGGACCTGGCTCCACACTAGCTTCTGCTGAGGCCAGGGAGACGGTGACGTCCTATCTTCAGCCAGCAGCCAACCCCGGAGGAGGGAGTGGTCTGGGGGTGGTGGGTGTGCCTCACGGTGGCTGGCAGCCCTGGCCAGAACCCTGTGGGTGCCATTGGCAAGACAAGCTGCCTGTGTCTAGAAAGTGCCCCGTGATGGGCTTCCGGAAGGCGCCTGATGAGAGCTCGGCAGCCCCAAGTTCTCAGAGGCTGGGGCGCCGCCGTGAGCACCGCCTGGTGCACACTGGATGTAGGCGCACGCTGTCCTGGCTTGGGAGGCATCAGCATTAAGAAGACAGGTCCCAACCGAGCCCGCCCAAGCCGGCAGCCCCAGAGAACAGGCCCCAGCGCCAAGGGCTTGGGGAGGAGGGCTTTGCACGGCTGGCTGGACATGGGACTGAACCCCCTTTCCAGGGGCCTATGGGGAGCATGGGTGGGGAGGCTGTGACTACAGGAGGCTGTGTGGGCAGAGGCAGGGCAGACCCCAGGCAGGGTCCTCGGTGCCTCAGGGAAGGGCTGAAGCAGCCAGGGCTGGGGGGTGGAACAGGATCCAAGGCTCCTCCTGTTTTCCAGGAAGCCAAGTGGATGCCACCTGTTTAAAATGCCCTTCGAAGCCCTGGTGTCTTCCCCGGGGAAATACATCACTTGTAAGTGTCCTCCGGCAGCCGTGCGGGGCCCTGCGGCCACAGGCCTCCGGGAGTCCACAGGATGATGTGCAAACTCTGGGCACCTGGCAGCACCCCGCAGCCCCAGCCTGGAAGCGGAGTTGCGGGAACGTGGCTGAGTTTGCAGGAAGAGACTCAACTCCCCCACCCCCTGACAGCCGCACCTTCCCGCCTGGAGAGGCAGCTTCGGACCTCCAGGGCCGAGGGCCCCCAGGCACCCCCGTGGGTCCTGAGCTCTTTAGGTTGTCTGGGTCCAAGACCCAACATTCCTGGATCTCCCAGGCCCCAGGGTCCCTCCTGCCACCTGCTCAGCCTGTTCCAGGCATTGGGACGCTCTCCTCCACGCTGCAGACCCCCGTGAGCCCGACCCCTTGCTAACCCATGCCCTTCCAGGGTGGAAACACCTGATCTACATCTGGCTCTTCCCACGGACGGCATATGGCATCGCCTTCTTCGAAGACAAGATAAATAATGAGAAAATGGTCATGATGATGCTTTTCGGTACGGCCCTGTGCGAGCGTGGGTGTGCCTGTGGGTGTGCCGCGCGGGTGTGCCGACAGTGACGTGTGCGTGCGTGTGAGCAGGCACAAGAGAAAACCTGCAATCCCCACCACTCACGGCCTCGTCGGCATGGACCCCCGCAGCCCGCCCCAGCTCCCCCTCCTCCTCCTTTACCTGCCTCACTGCCACCCCAGCCCTGGCCCCACCCCACACATAGTAAGGTCTCAGCATGGGCCTGCGGAAGGGCTGGATTAAGAAAAATGTGGCGGCACTAGGTAACTTTGTAAATGGTCGCTAGATAACTTTGTACATGGTCACATACAGGGAATTCCTGCAAACTTACTTTGTACTTTGTACCCCCACCCTTTTACCATAAAGGAAAAGTTTCTGCTTCTGTCATTCTGCTTCTCCGCCCCTACCCTATGAAGCCCCTAACCACTGTGAGTCAGATGCTGCTTTCTGAAAGTCCACTCCCGGGACTGAAAGTGGCCAGCCGGCTGGTCTAAATAAAATTTTCTGCTCCTGAAAAGAAAAAGAAAAAAAGAAAGGTCCCCACATCACTGACTCCCACCTCGGGCAGCCCCTTCGGGTTAGAGCCCGCTTCCTGCCTCCCTGGTCTACTCCACAGGGGCCTCCCCAGGGGCCACGGGGTCCCCTCCACTAACACGATCTGTTCCCACCCAGTCACTTCTCCCTCACACCTACTGAGCCCCAGTGGTGACCCCTCCACCCCTCTCCTCTAACTGTCCCTCTGCTCTGCTCCCCTCTGCTCTGCCAAGGGCTGGTCCCACCTGAAGTCATGGCCACAGGCCAGGTACTGGCGGCCCCCTCCCATGGCCCTGGGGGAGGGCCCCAGCCCCCTCTCCTCCTCAAGGGGACCAGGGGCCCTGGGGAGCGCTGCTTCCCACATCTCCCTCACCCCTGTGGTCTGCAGGCCGCACCCTGGATGATGACCTGAGGACCCTGGAAATGTTCAAGGTGGTGGTGCGCATGAAAGGCCTGAACGTCTCGGAGATCGTCAACCCTCCCCACGTGGGTAAGGCGAAGGGCTTTCCTTATCTCCCCGTCCCTTCCACTGGTGATCGGGTCTCGCTGGGCAAGGGTGCACAGAGGGCGCCCTTCCCCTGCAAGAGGGGACCACGAGCGCCCCTCCCTCCTGTGTCTTCCGGCTGTGCAGACTCTTGTGAGTTGGGCACAAGGAGAGTGTGGCGGGACTTGTGCGGGAACCAGGAGCTGGGGAGCCCGCCCCTCCGCGCCTGCAGGCAGGTCAGCAGATGGCGGACCCCCGGCCCCGCAGAGCCCCTGCAGCTGCTGCTCGGCACCTTTAACTGAATAGCTAATAAAAGAGATTTCTCCCGCGAAGGCCGTGGCCTGGATAAACCGGCTCTGTCTCCTTTGCTGAGCCCCACCCCATCCATCACTCTCAGTGTCAGTAACTGGGGAGTCCTTCGAGGCAGCCTTCAGGTACTTGGGGTGTCTCCCTTCTTTCTGCCCAATTTAATACACTGCTCCCAGAGATGAATGTGTGCTCATAAAATGCTTCGGAAGAATGACAGAAGCAGGCACCCGCCTGTCTGGGCACATGGAGCGCCGCTCAGAGGCCAGAAGCCCTGTGCTCGCCCCCTGGGGGGACACCCGGCCCCTCCTGCCCCGCTTGCCCCTTCCTTGGCCATCTTACATGCTCAGCCCATAGAGTTCCTCCCCAGATATCATCCACCTGCCTTGGCCTGCTTTTTTTTTTGGTTATTTGTTTGTTTTGTTTTTTTTACTTTTTGAGACAGGGTCTCATTAAGTTACGCAGACTGCCTGTGGTCTCGAACTTGCGATCCTCCTGCCCGCGCCTCCAAAGCCGCTGGGATTACAGGCGTGCGCCACCGTGCCCGGCTCCTTGGCCTGTTTTTGACTCTTAGACAAGTTGCTGTTTTAAGACTAGGAAGGTACTGGTCAGACAGGGGCTGACCCCTCTGGTCCTAGCTACTTGGGAGGCTGAGGTGGGGGGAATAACTTGAACCCAGGAATTCCAGGCTAGCCTGGGCAGCACAGCGAGACCTCACCTCGAAAAATAAATAAGTAGCTGGGTACAGCTGCTCATGCCAGCAACCCAAGAGATTTGGGAGGTGGAGGCAGGGGGGTCACAAGTTGGAGGCCAGAGGCAGCCTGTGTAATTGAGCGAGGCCCTGTCTCAAAATAAGAAATATAAAAAATGGGCTGGGGGTGCAGCCCAGTGGTAGAGAACGGGTAAAGTATGTGGGAGGCCTTGGGTTCAACCCCCAAGTATTGCAATAAATAAATAAACACATGCATACAGAAACACATACATATGTAAACAGATACATAAGTAAGAGAGAATATGGAAGCGCTGATGTCCCTTTGTGGATCCTGAGCTGTTTCCTTACTAAATCTAATTATTGGTAGTAGCTTTTCTTTCTTTTTTTTTTCCCCCCGGTACTGGGGGTTGAACCCAGGGCCTCGCACCTGCATGCTTTGCAAGTGCTGGACCACAGAGCTGCGCCCTCAGCCCATATTTTTTTATTTTTTGAGACAGGGTCTCACTAAGTTACCCAGACTGCCTCTGGTCTCGAACTTGCGATCCTCATCCTCCTGCCTCCGCCTCCCAAACTGCTGGGATTACAGACATGCGCCACCATGCCCGGCGGTAGTGGCTTTTAGATAGAACTTGGGTTCTCCAACTATAAACTCATATGACGTATGAATTAGCCTGTTTTTGGTACTATAATGTAATACCTGAGGCTGGGTGTTTGATAAAGAGGGTCAGCTTAACTCAGGGTCTGGAGTTGGAGGGCATGGTGCAGGCACCGGCTGGGCCCTGGGGAGGACCTCTGGGGGATGCATGCAGAGGTCCCACAGCCAGGGAAGGCAGAGGGCGGCTTGGGGTGCAGGCTCACTCTTACAGCAGCTCGTTGTCAGGGAGCTCAGGGGCTCCAGAGGGACCCCTTCCAGGCCAGCTCCCCAGTTACTCAAAGATCCTCCAAGGCCCGCCTCTTAGGGGCTCCACCCCATCCCGACATGGCCCTACAGAGGACCAGGCTCCCAACAAATGAACGTGTGGGGACAAACCTTGCCCAAACCTGGACAGACAGGGAGCACTTTGCTTCCTCCTTCCCAGCCCGTGTGCTCCTGAGGGCTGGAGGCTGACTGGCGCCCCGATTGTGATCAGCACCTATTCTCCCGTGGGCATGTTTGTGTTTTTGAATCTCTGTTAACAAAATGTGTGCTGTGAATAGACTGAAGGAGAAAAACACCCATAGGATTATCTTAACAGATACGGAAAAGCCACTTGGTAGAAGGCACCAAGCAATACTGATTAAAAACCTCCCTCTGCAGTGAAAACAGAGGAAATTATCCTAACGGTCAAGTCTTCATTGGTAATAAAGCTGTAGGGACACTGCCATCTGGCGTGACAACATTGTTGTTGTTGTTAGGTGCTGTCGAATCAAGTCTGACTCATAGCGACCCTATGTACAGCAGATCGAAACACTTGCCGATTCTGTGCTAGGCAAACGCTCTTATTTATGTTTAAGCCCATGGTTGCAGACACTGTGTCAGTCCATCTGGTGGAGGGGTTTCCTCTTTTGTGAACATGATGTCCTTCTCCAGGGATTGATCTCTGCTGACTACATGTTTGAAATACGTAAGACGCAGTCTGGCCATCCTTGCTTCTTAATCTGGAGGTTGGGACCAGTGCAACTGGGCAGGAAAACACCAGCAAGAGGATTCCTAGGTCTTCTGGCCATACATTTTGCTCCATTTTTTTCTCATAAATCTGGCTGAAAGCATCAAGCAGCAACCATGCCGCACCCCATATATCTTGTTGCCCTTGTGATATTTCCTCCATGTCAGTCTCACTCAAACATTTAGGACATAAGCAGAGTACAGACAAGCCCTTTGCTAGAGTATAACAAGAATCGCCTCTGATTCAGTTCTAAATAGAGTCTTTATTTTCCTTTGAAACTCCATGAGTCCGTCCTCATTTATCTCAGGCTATGGCATTCTGGTCTTTCTACTCCCATCAGAACTGCCCTTCAAGTCTTCTTATGGCATTCTAGGGCTTCTCTTGCCCACATCTCCAAGTTCTTCCAAAGTCCTCCCACAAACAAGTGTCAATAGCCTAAGACTTACATGGTCAGTTTTCTGCACAGCAACCACCTACGGTACTGATTTTCCCTATTAGTCAGCTGGTACATGGCTGTGATAGAGAAACTGACCAAAACAAACTTATGAGTGGGGAGATTACTGGGGGCTCACAGTTAGAGGATCAGTCCAGAAGAGCCGCAGGAGAGGTGTGGTGGTGGCCTGTGGCAGGGTCCTTACACATTTGCAATCATGAAGCAGAGAGCAGAGTGAGCTGCCTGGAACCAGGGGCCCAGTGACTCCAAAGGCACGACTCCTGTGTCCGCCCAGCTAGAGCCCACCTTCTAATGTGGCATCACCTCCCAGGGCAGCACAACCAGCTAAGGACCAAGAATTTGAACATGTGCCCTTTGGGGGACATTTAGATGCGAACCATACACTCACCATCACAGAGAAGTGTCCTTATTTTGGAGGTGGGCTACCCTTCAAGGCTCACTGCTGTTTGGGAGTCGTTTGAGTCCCTTGTCAAATGTTTATCACTCACCTCTGTTGTTCCTAGAATCTCAGAAGATTGCAGGAGAGAGGGACTAAGAGAAAAGGTTAAGAGGCAAGAAGAGAGCCAGAGAGGGACAAAATGGAGTGAGGCCAGTATCTGGTGCCCTCCTTCCCTTTTACATACCTGTGGGCCCGAAAGAGGGGTCCATGATTTTAGCAGAAGCAGTTTCTAAGTGCCCGTTAGAGAATGTTCTACACAGGGGAGTGGCAAATCCCAACACAGGTCCCCCCAAGGTGGCTACAGTGCTGGAGAAGCCCCAGGGCTTAGCACAGCACCTTGGGGTGGGACTGAGCGCCATCTTCTGGGGAGAGAGGCAGAGCAGCTCAGAGTCCCTCAGCTGGCAGGAACTTGGTGCACTGCCACATAGGGAGAGAGTGGCCGGGTGGAGGACCTGTGGCTTAGGTCACTTTGACATCATCGACAGGGGCTTAGAAACCCACCAGGCTTAATGGAGAGTTTCAATTATCTCACCCAGTACCAAGTTGGGCATGAAAGCATCTCTCAATCTATACTGATCTGAAAAAATGTAAGCCGCCATTTTTCACTGTCATAGGAGAAGCTCACCTGGGCGTTCCCAGGGTCCCTAAAGTGGCCTCTGGCTTTGGGGCTGTAAAAATTCCCCTGGTCTATAAATCAGCCAGCCTGAGCTGTAGGAGCAGAGGTGGCCATGGAAGGGGCAGCACCTGGCTTCTTCTGGGACCCACAGACACCATCTGCTGTGCATCCACTGTCCAGGGAGGAGGAGGAGGGGAGTGGACGGGGGAGTTGGGGGGCAGGGCACCTGGAGGGCTGGTGGGTGAAGCCCCAAGACCAGCCTGGGAATTTCTTCCAGCCTGAGCCCTGCCAGCCCCCAGAGCATCAGCCTCCTCCCCTGAGCTCACTCCCCAGCAGGGCTCTCATCACAGCCCACCCCACCCCTGCCCAGCACTGGCCCCTCCCACAGCCAGGACGCTGAGGCTGACAGCGAGGTCATGGAGAAATTCCACCCTGTCCTCCAGGCACTGCTACACCCCTGTGGATCTGCCTCAGCCTCTCAGGGGCAGTGCCTTTCTCTCCTGAGGGTGGGCAGCAGTACAGGACTCCCTGAGGGGTTCTGTCTTCCTCCCTCATCCCACAGACTCCTCCCCCAGGCTCCAGGACCCCACAGAGTCTCTTTGGGTGACAATCGACTGCCCCTCCTTCCAGTAACTACAGCCCCACCCCCACGGCCTGAGCATGGCTCCCAGGGCCCCCAGACTGCACCCCATCCATGGCTACCATGTGGGAAGGGCCTGGAATCCTGGCATGGCTGGCCACGTGCCAGTGTCCCTGGATTGGCCTCTCCCAGAGCCCCACATCATGTGTCCTGGTGGTCTGCCCCATCCCCCTTCTCCTCTGGCATGGGGTCTGGGTGAGGATGGAGGGCTGAGGGCAGGGCTGGCCTGTGGGGAGACAGCCCCTCCAGCCTGAGGCTGTGGGTGAGGTGGGGCTCTCTCTAGCACTACAAGGACCCCTGACTCTAACTGGGAGAGGCTGGCAAGACCCTGCGTGTTCCCAGAGCCATAAGGCAGCAAGTTTCCCAACTGTCCTGGTGACCCAGTTGGATAAGGATGGGGCAAGAAAAGGAATGAGTGGGCCATCAGCCTCCTCAGTAAAGACACAAGTCTCTAGGTACTTCATTTGCAGGTCAAATCTAGTAACATATTCAACACAGCGTCATTTAGCCCAAGATAAAGGCATTTTTAAAAACGTATTTCAAAAATATCATATCCTATTCATGAGACTGGGCTGGGATTTAGCTCAGTTGGTAGAGCGCCACTCTACAGGCTCTGAGGTCCCAGGTTCAATTCCCAGCACCACAAAAAATGGGAGAAGAACGTGGCAATCCACTCCCAAGGCAATCCCAAAACAGTCAGTCATTGAAAATCCTATGAGGGTCGCTATGGGTCGGACATGACTCGACGGCACCTAACAATAACAACATTCATGAGACCAACCTTGCATTCCGAGACCAGCAGTCAACACAAGGTAACACATGCTGCATTAACGAACAGCCCTCAAATCTCAATGACTTAACACATCAAAGATTTGATTTTCATTTATGTAAAGTTCCCTTTGGAGGTTATCAGGAGTGCCTGGTCTCCATGATCATCGACGATCCAGATGATCAGACATTCAAGGGGCCCTGTTAAGTGTCCTGTCCTGACAAGGACACATATCATCTTCCCTCCACAAGGGCTGAAAAGGACAGTCCCACCTAGGATTCCTGCATGAGGATAGAAGGAAACTTCCTTAAACTGGATTTTCTAAAAAAGAAAACCAACAAAGTAAACTCCAGCAAACATCATACTCAGCAGTGAGAGAGTGGATGCTTTCCCTTCGTGCTGAGAGTAGGCCAGTCGTCATCTCTCTTTGCTGTATTCATCATCACACTGAGGGTCTTAGACAACACAACAAGTCAATGTTTTAAAAATAAGAAGCATGCTGGAAGGAAACATCCAGTGCTGTGTGAAAAAACTTCTGTGTTGCTGTGACAAAATGCCTGACATGAACAACCTAAGGGAGGAAGGATTTGTTTAGCTCATGGTTACAAGGTTTCAGTCCATCGTGGTAGGGAAGGTGTGGTGGAGCAGAGGGAGACAGGATCCTGGTACAAAATACACCTCCAAAGGATATTGTCCCGGTGACCTACTTCCTCCAGTTAGGCACTCCTCCTAAAGTTTCCACTACTTCCCAAATAGTGTGGGGCCCAAGCTCAACACATAATCTCACGTTGTTTTTGTTGTTAGGTGCCATTGAGTCGTGTCTGACTCATAGCGACCCTCATAGGGTTTTCAATGGTTGATTGTTTCGGGATTGCCTTGGGAGTGGATTGCCAGGTCCTTCTCCCATTTTTGTAGTGCTGGGAATTGAACTCAGGACCTCAGAGACTGCAGCGCGGCGCTCTACTAACTGAGCTAAATCCCAGCCCATAATCTTATGATGGACATTTCATAATTAAACGATAAGAAATATGATGAACAAAGGGAAAGTAATAGGAGACACAAATCACAACTCTCAGAAACGAGCAAAGAGGCATCACTACTGACCCTGTGGCTACTGGAAGGCTAATGGGGGGAAACTTTGAACACACACACATCCACTCACACTCAACATGACACAACCTAAGTGAAGTGGACCTCTTCCTCATAAGATCCCAGCTACTGCACCTGTCCAATATGAACTGGATCGTTTAAATAGCACTTACAACTACTAAAGAAATTGAATCCATAATTTAAAACTCCCCTAGAGACATCTCCCTCCAGGTAGTTTCACAGAAGACCTGGCCAAATGCTTAAGGAAGAATTAGCACTGATGCCACACAATCAGTTGGATGAAATAAAAGAGGAGGGAATACTTCCAAATCCATTTTATGAAAGTGGTATCACCCTGGTACTAAAACCATACAAAGACAAGTTTTAAAAGTGGGGAGGGAAGAGCCGGGCATGGTGACGCACGCCTGTAATCCCAGCGGCTTGGGAGGCTGGAGGTGGAGGCAGGAGGATCACAAGTTCGAGCCCAGGGGCAGTCTGCATAATTTAGTGAGACCTTGTCTCAAAAAAGTAAAAAAAAAAAAAAAAAAAAAAAAAGGGGGGGGGGGGGGGGGGGCTGGGGCTGCAGCTCAGTGGCCCAGCACTTGCAAATCATGCAAGTGTGAGGCCCTGGGTTCAACCCCAGTACTGAAAAAAAAAAAAAAAAAAAGGTGGGGAGGGAGGAGAACTGCAGACTAATACTCTTTATAAACATAGATGCAGCAATCTTAACAAGACATAACAAGCTGGTTCCGGCAATACATAAGAAGAATCGTGCACCGTGAGTGAGTAGGGTTTACGCTAGGGATGCAAGGCTGGTACAACATTTGAAAATCAATCGGTGTAATCCATCATCTCGTCAAGCAGACGAAACCCACATGGCCGTATCAATTGATGCAGAGAAAGCATTTCACAAAATTCAATATCCATTCGGTTTCTCAGAAACAGCTCAGAGAATTAGGAACAGATGAGCACGCCTTCAACTTAATAAAGAACAGCTACACAAAGCTCAGAGTGGCCATCATACTCAACAACGACAACTTGTGGAAGGGCAAAGGAACTAGAATAAATTAATTTTGAAAAGGAACAAACTAGGAGGAGCCACTCTAGAAAACTTCACGTACTCTCATAAAGCTAAGGGATTAAGACTGTGGAGATAAGAAGAGGCACAGGTGCTGGACTAGGGGTCAGGAGCAGACAGCCAGAAATGGCCCCACGGAATGTGCCCGGCCAATCCTGACAAGGACGGAAAAGCAATTCAGTTAAGGAAGGCTGGTCTTCCAGCACATTGTGCAGTTGTACACCCTCAGGCGAAAAAGACGGTAGGAGAAGGAAGGAAGGAAGGAAGGAGGAAGGAAGGCAGGCAGGCAGGCAGGCAAGGAGTGGGGAGGAAAGAAGAAGGGAAAGAGGAAGACAGGGAGGGCAAAGAAAAGAAAAAAGAACCTTAATCTAAGTCTTATATCTTATAAAAATGTAATGCAAAATGAATTACAGACTAAATGTAAAACATAACACTTTTAGGGAAAGACACAAAACTTTTAGGAAAAGACCTCTAAAGTCTTGCATTTGGCCAAGTTCTCATCTGGTTCCAGGAACCCAACCTATTAGATTCAAAATTGATAACTTAGGCATCAACGAAATGATAAACTTTTTGCTCTGAAAAAGTCTCCATGAGGAGAATGAAAAGACAAACTGAAGACTGAGGGAAAATGTCTGTGAGCCCTGCATGACGAAGGACTAGTAGCTAGAACACATAACTCTCAGATTCAAGAGAAGAAAAACAAACAACCCAAGGAGAAAATGGAAAACAGGCAGAGGAGCCGTTTCCCAGAAAAAAATCCATAGATAGTGAGTGAGCACAGTGAATGAGTTGCTTTGCATTGCCACGACCAAAATACCTGCCGATGTCAGACGCTCAACCCAATGACCTGGACAGAGGGCACGCACAGAGGGGGCCAAAAATGTGTGCACATCTTGGGACAAAAACAATCCATTTCGCTGTTTTAAGACTGTGTCACAAGCCGGGCGCAGTGGCGCACACCTGTAATCCCAGCGGCTCGGGAGGCGGAGGCAGGAGGATTGCAAGTTCGAGACCAGAGGCAGTCTGTGTAACTTAGTGAGACCCTGTCTCAAAAAGTAAAAAAATGGGCTGGGGGTGCAGCTCAGTGGTCCAGCACTTGCAGAGCATGCAGGCGCAAGGCCCTGGGTTCAACCCCCAGTACCGAAGGAAAAAAAAAAAAAAGACTGTGACACAATGCTTGTTTTGCCAGCTCCTGTCTCACGGGCACATTGCTTGGTAGACTTCTGTGGTTAGCGTGAGCAGTTCCACCGCCACGGCAGAAGAAGCAGGACTTGCTGTGCGAGGCCCCTGAATCTTCCTGTGTGCACGTCATGCTCAGAAGTACCACGCCTCTCAAACTTACCACGAGCGCGTGCGGTTGTCAGGCGCGTTGGAGGTTCTGCCGCATCTCCCGCCTCCATTGCTATTGTACCCCCACAACGTTCTGGAATTTCGAACACCATTTCAAAATGGTCTTGGGCTCCTCAAGTGACAGCTGCTTCTGCCATTTTCCTTGGCTGTCCCGCCTGTTGCATGGTGGTGAGTGTTACCGGGGAGATATAGGGAGAGTGGGTAGATGAGTCCAGAGCACAGGTCCAGGGATCTGGCAGCCAAACCTCGGTCCTTGTGTTGGGTGTATAAAAGAGTTTATACCCAACCCTCCACCCGACCTGTGTGTTAGCTTGTCATGCTGTGGGACTTGAGGGTTGCCGGGATGCTGACAGCTATGCCACTGGTGTCTCAGATGCCAGCAGGGCCAATCCATGCTGGACAGGTTTCAGCTGAGCTTCCAGACAAAGACAGACCAGGGAGAAGGACCCAGCCGCCCATTCCTGAAACATTTAACCATTGAAAACCCTATGAATAGCAAACAGAGACTGTGAAATATAGTGTTGGAAAATAAGCCCCCAGGGTGGAAGGCATCCAAAAGGTGACTGGGGAAGAGTTGCCTCCTCAAAGTAGAGTTAACCTTAATGACGGCAATGGAGTAAAGCCACTGGAACCTTCTTTTGCTGACGAGGCATGACTCAAAATGAAAAGAAACAGTGGCTGCAACAATGGTCTCAAACAAAATGATCATGTGCATGGCACCGTGTTGGGTGGAGTTTCGTCCTGTTGTACATAGGGTCACTATGGGTCAGATTCCACTTGATGGAACTCAGCAACAACACATGACATAGAAGTTATAGTAGACAGTATGTTATTGCTGTTAGGTGCTGTCAAGCACATGGCTAATTCATAGTGACCCTATGTACAACAGGAGAAGCACTATTGTCAGTGCTTTTTCTACTATTCATATGGTTTTCAATGATTGACTGTTTTGTAGGAGTGGGTTGCTGGGTCCTTCTCACAATCCTACAGCATATGGTGTTCCCAGGAGATCTCCCATCAAAGTACTAACCAGATTTGACCCTGCTTAGCTTCCAAGATCTAATGGGATCAGACACCACAGTGGTATGGCTGCAGGCAGCAGACAGCATAGGTAAGGTTTATTAAAGATCGTATACCTTTAAGGAATAATTACTAGGAAAACAGAAGTTCCTGGAGAAGCTTAGGTAGCTCTGGAAAGGAACTTGGAGAAACCTGTGCTCCTGGGGTGACTTAGCAGATTCCCCAGGGAAAGTAAGAGCCAGAGAGCACAGAAAGGTTAGGCAGGCTTTTAGGAGGCAAAGTGTGTTGCATGGACAGAAGATGGCTGGCCCGGGGGGAAGGGAAAGGTGCGCACATGATTGCTGGAGACAGAAAAGCAGAGCAGAGGGTGAGGAGCAGAGAGAAAACAGGAGAGAGGAGTGGAAGAGGGGGGGTGCATATTCCCTCCAGTTTTATTCAAACTAGGGCACACCCAGTGTGACACCCCTTCACAGCTAGTGTGTGAGCCTGGGGATGTTGTTTTGTAAATGGCTCAGTGGTTTGGATAGGGTGTGGGACCCATTAGAAAATGTCCTATGAATGTTCTCAGACACCCATGCCGTCCTCATTGTGGCTGAAGGGCAGGAGCCATTCTGAATCTCCTTTTGCTCCACATCACCTGAGCCAACCTGCCAGCATTCACTTGATTAACGCCATATTTTGAGTGACCATCATGCTTCACGTTAGGACTGGAATTCAACTTTGGAAAGTAATATATAAATGTTGTTGTTGTTAGGTGCCGTCGAGTTGGTATCCAACTCATAGCGACCCTCATAGGGTTTTCAATGGCTGACTGTTTGGGGATTGCCTTGGGAGTGGATTGCCAGCCCCTTCTCCCATTTTTGCGGTGCTGGGAATTGAACTCGGGACCTCAGAGACTGCAGCACAGTGCTCTACCAACTGAGCTAAATCCCAGCCCAATATATAAATAACATCTCTTAAAATGCCTCCGATTTTTACGTGTATACATTTTTTGCCCCCCCCCCCCGGCCATTAAAGCTCTGTGCTGTTCAAAATTCTTCTATGATTCTTAAAGTTATCTCAGCATGGAGTCTTTTTTTAAAGCATTGGCAAGATATTTGAACAGGCATTTCACCAAATGATATAGATGACAAGCACATGAAAGATGCTCAGAGCCATTGTTGTTGTTAGGCACCATCAAGTTGGGTCTGACTCATAGCGACCCTATGTACAACAGATGAAACACTACCCCACACTGTGCCACTATTGTCAGTGCTTCTCTGCTGTTCATAAGGTTTTTAATGGCTGTTTGCTTTTGGGGAGTGGGCTGCAAGGTCCTTCTCCCTCAGAGCCATTAGGGAAATAGAAATTAAAGCCACAATGAGGCACCACCACATGCCTATGAACATGGTTAAAATGTGCAATCTTGTCACATGGCAGAAGGAAGAGGATTTACCCTGGGTCCTCCTTGTGACAAGGGGAAGCAGCAGCAACTCATTAGCTGTAGCCTGCTGTCCATGGGGCTGTGAAACCCGAGGGAGTGCCCAGGGGGATTGTACCAGCAGCTCGGCCAATGCGCAATGGTCCTGGGTTTTATCACTGCAACAGATTGAACTCAGACACAGAAGCTCATGCCTACGTCGAGTGAGTATCCTCCGCTTTCTGTGCGGCTGTGGCCACCTGGTAGCTGGGCGGAGCACCGTGTCCCAGGCGCTTGCCATCTGAGCAGTTCTCTTCTCTGTGTGTTTGCCCCACTGCTCAGGGCCTCCTCCCACCCCCCTGTGGGTCTCCACTTCCCCCCTGCAGTCTGGCTGTTATGCCCAGGGTTCGAGTTCCCCAAAGATCACCAGGGAGATCAAAGTCACATGCAAGAACAAAGAGCCTTTATTAAAACTCGAGCTCGAGGGGTGCTGAACTTCACCGATGCAGCGGTTGGTTTAGTGTCGGACCCCCACTCACTGCTGGTGAGGGTTTTTATTGAGGGTTACAGGTAGGAGTAAGGGGGGGGTGCAGGATTGGTCAGTCCTTTGAACTAAGATGGGCTGGCAATTGAGGGTTGGCACAAAGGTCCTGCCCCTCACAGCCAAGGCCCCCTGCCAAAGCATCTGCCTGGTCTCGCCCCTCCCTTAAGCTCCATCTCTAGTACAGGAGACCTACCTTCTGGCCCTGGGGCGGGGCTCGGGGACCTGCCCCACCTGCCACCAAGACCTCACTGAGAGAGGTCCCTCTTCTCCAAGCCTCCCTACCCTGCCCCTCCAGGACCCACCCTGTAGGGCTCTGTGGACCTGCCTTGCCCATGCCGTTCCATTCTCTGGAACACTGTTCCCACCAGCCCTTCACTCGCCTGCTCCCACATGGAGGAGCCAGGTCCAGTGCCACACAGTGTCACATGTGGCTACACCCGAGCCTCCAGTTGAGCTGGAAGTTCCAGAAGCCTCAGGAGACCTTGCTGGCCGCCACCCTTGGGTGCACGGCGCATGCCCAGTGGGCAATGGCAGCTCCCTTAGGTCTGTGATGAGGTGGCGCTCTCCATGGCTCTGTTACCAGCTCTCATTCGCCCCTCAGGTGAGTGTGGAGCCTCCCGTCAGACTTCTATTCGAAAGCCCCCACTGGTGTCTGGGGTGTAGAAAGTGCAGGTGTCCTCCCCCGGCCCTCCCACCGCCTCCTGCAGCTTCTCTCTCCCTCTCTCTCTCTCTCTCTCTCTCTCTCTCTCTCTCTCTCTCTCTCTCTCTTTGCTGTAGGGAAAAAATGGGAGGAAATTGGCAAAAACTCCCAAACTGGGAAAATGGCGTTTGAATATCTGGTTTGTAAGTTAGAAATCTAGGGAAAATGAAAGCAACTTGGTTGCACGTTTGTACAAAACCCTTCCTGATTGGACAATTGGACTGAAAGCTGATTGGCTCAGGCCATTCCATGGGTGAGCTACATAAAGAGCTGTGCTGCGGCAGCTCGACCTTTTTGGCACGGCCTTTCTGGCATCCCTTTCTGCGCCTTCTCGCCTGTTCCTGCCCGGACCACCGATGAGGAAGCGCCTCTCCCGCTGCTCTGCCCCGGACCTTTGATGAGGAAAAAACGCTCTCCTGTCGCAATCATCAATAAGGAAAAGAACCTGCTCTCTGTCTGACCACCGAGGAAGCAACAGCTGTCTCCTTGTGACCACCAAGATGACCAACACAGGTGTTTGCCCCTGGAAGGCAAAAGCGCCTGAGGCTTTTCCTTTCTCCTGTCTCCACCGGGTCCCGAGGGCCGCAGGAGTCTGTGCCCCTCACCTGAGGGTCCTGAGTGAATTGTGTTTAGTATCTGTGTGTGCGGCGGCGCAGCCCGTCCGAACTTCCAGGCCGGACGGGGAGGTGCCTGCCCCACATATACTTGGCGCCCGAACGTGGTGCCCAACATTTGCGGTACTGGGGGTTGAACCGAAGGCATCACGCTTGCATGCTTTGCAAGTGCTGGACCACTGAGCTGCACCCCCAGCCCTTTTTTTTTTTTTTTTTTTTTTTTTTTACTTTTTGAGACAGGGTCTCGATAAATTACCCAGACTGCCTCTGGTCTTGAACTTGCGATCCTCCTGCCCCCGCCTCCCAAGCTGCTGGGATTCCAGGCGTGTGCCACTGCGCCTGGCTTGTGGCTCCTCTCTTGCGTCCCCCGGAGCTCCGTAGGCGGGGCTCGGCCTCTCTGCTTCCACTGCGGGGCTGAGGCTGCATCCCGCAGCAGCGCTGTCCTGTGGTGGACCCTGCGAGGGATGGGAGTGAGTCTGGGACTTTCCCAGGAGACCGGGCACTGCCACAGCGTTCCACGCACCTTGAGCTTCCTCTTGTGCACACAGGCAGATAAGTGCACAGCGTGTGCACTCACAGACATGCACACGTGCATACGCAGGCGCCAGGCTCATGACACCGCACAGGTACACGTGCCTGCATGGGCTTGCATGAGCTGCACACACTCATGCACACATGTACACTTCATGATTGCCCCACCTCCACAGGGGCCCACAGCCCAAGGCAGAGGAGTGGAGCCCAGCCAGGTCTCCAGGCAGCACCGTGAGGCATGGCGGGCCTCCCCCTCGGGCTCTGGGTGCCCCCGGCTGCCCATGCCTTTCTGTTATCTGAGGAGAGAGCGGCCCCATGACCTGGAGACCGTGGACGACTCAGGAATGGCCTCACATCCTTCCTGAACCTCGTGGCTCTCTGGAGCCTTAATCCTTTTAGTCTCATCGGCTCACCGAGCCTTAATCCTTTTAGTCACCAGCTGAGCCGCTTGCCTTCCGGACCAATGCGAGGGGGCCATGGGGAGGGGCGCCGTCCTCCCGTGGCTCTGCACAGCCACGTCTGGATTCTGGCCTCCAGGACCCACCCTGTAGGGCTCCGTGGCCCTGCCTTGCCCATGCCTTCCATTCTCTGGAACACTGTTCCCGTGCCTCAGAGCCTGGGGCCCCTGGCATCAGGGGAGGGCTCTGGCTCCAGGCTGCCAGCGGGGCGAGCCACACAGGTTGACCAGCCCCAGGCAGAGGGCACAGCCAGCCTCCGCCACTCTGAGTCCAGCAAGCACGTCTCAGAGTGACCTCCAGTCCCAGCACCCCTAGAGGCCAACATCACCATGCAGATCCCAAAGCAAAGCAAGCTGCACGGGCTGGGCCAGGAGCACAGGCTGGGCCAGGAGCAGGGGCTGGGCCAGGAGCCAGGGCTAAGGCCCCTTGGGAGAAGCGCAGGCCTCGCGCTCTGCTTATTCAGCTTGTGGGGCCCTTGAGAGCCTGGGAAAACCCGGCCTCTGCCCCCAGCCGGGCACATCTAACCCCCACCCCAGCCACAGGCAGGGCTGAGCCTCCAGGACCCCCTTCCCTCCGAGCCCCTGTGAGCCCTGGGAGGAGCTGGTCTCCCATGCTCTGGGGCCACACACAAAGGCTCCTCAGTCCAGACGCCAAGTCCCTGGGCGGCCCAGCCTGGCCTCCACCCCGGCCTGTGCAGGCAGCAGCCTGGCACCCTGGGGCTGGCAGTGGCCTCCACAAACGCCCCGGTTATCTAAACATGGTGGTTCCAGTGGGCAGGGCAGGGTGGGGGGGTAGGTGATGGGCACCCTGCTTTCTTTGGGCCACCCTACCTCCGGAGCAGTATATATGGGGCCAGGAAGGGCCCGCAGGCACCCCACGTCCTATCTGACACGCCCAAGAGGCCGAGGCCAGGAGGATGAAGCTGCTGCTCCTGGGCATCGGGCTGGGCCTGGCCTGGGCCCTGCAGGACCAGAGCCAGGTCCCCGTGCAGCCAGGCTTCCAGCCTGAGCAGGTGGCACTCCGGGGGCTCTGCACCCTCAGTGTCCTGGCAGCATCTCACAGCGTGGGGACCAGGAGGGCGAGTCATTGCTTGTCAGAGTCGGGGGCCCTGACTCACTGCCCTCAGAGTGGGGCCACCTGAGAAGCCCCCCAGCTGGCTGGGCCTCAGAAGGACCCCACGCCTGAGGCCCGAGCAGGAGGGACTGGGGCCGGGCCTCCCCACGCTTGTCTCGGGGCCTCCGTGTGGACAGGCTCCTCTGTCCAGCCGGGGGGCCTGGATGCGGGCAGCACCCCCAGCCCATCAGCACCACTGCACTGGCCAGCCAGGCCGGGGGAGGGGGCAGAGCAGCAGCCAGCGGAGGCCCCTGCCCAGCACAGGGGGCCGGATGAGGTGGGGTCCACACCCCACATCGCCACGACCCAGGCTCTGGGGGAAGGGCTCCCTGGGCCACGGGTTAGCAGGGAACTCGCTGTACAGGTGGAGGGTCCCTGGCACACCATCAAGCTCGGTGCCACCAACCGGTCTGTGATCGAGGAGGGAGGCGCCTACCAGTGCTTCATGAATGACATCAAGCTCCTGGAGAACGGTAACCTGAACGCCACCTACTTCCACAGGTGGGAGCCACAGGGGGCCTCCCGGGCCCGCTGGGGCCCCTGACCCGGCTCCAGGTGGCCACGTCCTGCCCCTTCCCCAGCTTCCCCGCAGCTCACAGCCCAGCCCTCTCCCGAGGGACTCGTTGCTCGGTCCCCTGTTGGCTCCCTGGAGGGAGGACCTTATTGGCAGCTCTGCCTAGGGAGCAGGTGACAACGGGGCTGCAGCTCCAACAGCAGGACCCAGAACAGCTGCTTTCCTTCTAGAAAAGACAGCAAGTGCGTGGAGGGATTCTTCATTGCAGAGAAGACCGACAGCCCCGGCCGCTACACCCTCGAGTGTGAGTGACAGCGGCCGCTGCCTCCTCCTCGGGCATGAGCTGGTTCTGCTACAAATGTGATGGGGTGGGAAGGTTCCAGAAGAGGCCATGGGGAGTGTGGGGGAGGACGGGGAAGGTGACCCCACAGGCCTGGCAGTCATGCCCTCTGGAGTCGAAATCCCAGACAGCAAGGCCGGGCATGAGCGTGCGTGCCTTTAATCCCAGCAACGTGGGAGGCAGAAGCAGGAGGATCAGAAGTTAGAGGCCAGAGGCAACCTGCATAACTTAGCAAGATCTTGTCTCAAAATACACAGTAAAAAAATGGGCTGAGAGTGTGGCTCAGTGGTTGAGCACCTGCAAAAAGCATGTGTGAGACTCTGGGTTCGACTCCCACTGGAGAAATTAAAAAAGAAATCCCAGAGAGCAGCCTCCCAAATTCCCAGAAGCCAGGGCTCCCTGCACACCGTGGGTCCTTCCCTGAACCCCTCCATGAGGACCCAGCCCAGAGCAGACCCATCCGCAAAGTGGCTGGGGTGGCAGGGAGGCCGCAGGGAGAAGCAAAGCCATAGGGAAGAGAGGCTGTGGGGGAGCCACGTGGGGCCTCCTCGCCCAGCCCGGGCTCAGGGGCACCGCGTAGGGTTTCCCTATGGGAACAGAAGTTTCCACAATCTAAAGGTGCATTTGTAAAGAGAGTCAAGTGTTGGGGGACAGAGGAGCCCAGTGGGTGCTGGGGAGGGGGAGCCAGGCTCGGAGGAGGATCTGGGAGGGTGCTCACCCTTCACCCTTGCCAGGTGGAGGCCTGGTGGGTCTTGTGGGCCTGGGTGGTGCCATGGCTTTCCTGTGACGCAGCAAACCCTGCGCTTCTTCCTCCTCCCTGGTCCTGACTTTCCCTCCTTGTCCCCTGGAGGGACAGAAAGACAGACAGGGACAGAGGAAGACAGAGGAGAGATGGAGAGACAGACAGAGGGACGAGGGAGGCAGCTATGGAGAAGCACAGGCCAGCAGAGGCCCCGTGGAGTCTGTCTGGTGGGGTCTGTGCCCATCTGGTGATGTCTGTACCTGGCTCCAGCTGGCCCCGGGGCGTGGGGTTGTCCGAGGGCTGGGTGGCTCAGGGAGCCCGGGGTGTGGGTGGACCCAGCAGGCTTTGTGCCTGTTCCTGCCACAGACATTGGCAAAAACTACTTGACTTTCGTGATTGTCAGCGATAATGTTACCGTCATGGACTTTGAAAACCCCGGCGATGGTGACGAGGACAGTCTCATTGTGGCCGAGCTCCATGGTAGGACCCCCAGGGGCCGGGGAAGGAAGGGGAGGAGCGGCCCACCGTGGGTGCCAGCGAGAGAGGGACCTTGAGCTGCGGGAGCCGGAGCGCTGGGCAGAGTGTCCTCGGGGTGAGGCCTCAGGCTCAGGGGCTGGCCAGCCTCCCGCGGCCAGCCTCCCCCACCCGGGACACCCTCCTCACTGGCCTCCAGTGGGTGACAAGGGGCTTTGACTGCCCGTGACTCCATGTTCCATCCCGGGGGCTGCAGGCAGGACTCCGTCTGTGGGCGAGGCTGGGCTGGAGGCCTACTGGAAGCACGTGTCCAGAAGGGGCATCCCGCAGGGGAACATCGTGGGCCTGTCTGCAGAGGGTAGGCCGCCCTTCCCACAGCCTCGCGTCTCCCGGGGGCCCGGACGGCCCTGGTCCCTTCAGGAAATCCCCTTGGAGGCCACAAGTGCTGAGAGGCAGCCAGGAGGGTACAAGGGTCCATCATGGGCTCAGTGCAGCTGGGGCCAGGCTGTGGGGAGAGGGCGGCAGGTGGGGAGGCAACTCACGGCAGGTGACCTCTGCTTTCTCACTGATCTGCAGGAAGATGCACGTCCCCGGGTTCCTAGGTGAGTAGACACCTGCCCATCTTTGTCCCTGATGCTTGGCAGATGGCCTTCTCTAGGGTCCACCCTACCAAGCGCAGCCCCCGGGCTACCGGCCAGAGACTCTGAGCTGTGCTTGCTAAGGATGCCACGTCCCAGGGCCCCGAAGGAGTGAGAACCTCGGGTGGATCCAGGAAGCCCCGCCCCACCCAGGGTGCTGTACTCAGGGGATGGGCGGCTCTTCCGGAAGCCACAGCTTCCAGCTGCCCCGGGGTGTGGAAGCTGGCCCTGGCCTCAGCCCTGCTCTGCCTGGTCTCCGGTCACCTCCTGAATGCTCCCTGCACGGGTGCACACACCTCACACGCACCATCGCACATACATACACCACACCCCTGAACGCACGCTGACCTGCACATCCCGAAGATACGCACCCCTGCCCGCTCTCGCAAACGGACCTTCTCCGCACGCACGTGTGTGTCCACCTGAAGCTCCCCGGCCACCATGCCCTCACCGTCTCAGGACTCCCTGCACTCTGGTCACTCTCGTACGGCTCTGCTGAGTGAAACCAGCCCTCGCCCCTCCTGAGAGGCCCTCCTGCTCCCTGCTGCACCACTGACAGTTACCCTGACCCCTCCCCCTCCGGGTCTGGGCTTCCTAGGCAGCCCTGTCCATCACCACCCGCCCCACCGGCAGCAGGGCCGAGATCTGTTAACCCCTGTCCATCTTGGCATATCAACAATGTGGGAGCCAGGCGCGGTGGCAGATGCCTGTAATCCCAGGGCCTTGGGAGGCAGAGGTAGGAGGATCGCAAGTTCGAGACCAGAGGCAGTCTGCATAACTTAGTGAGATCCTGTCTCAGAAACTAAAAACAGAATGGGCTAGGGGCACAGCTCACTGGTCCAGCACTTGCAAAGCATGCAGGCACGAGGCCCTGGGTTCAACCTCCATTACTGCAAAAAAACAACAAAACCCCCCCAAAGAATGTGGGGAGAGGCCCAGGCCCTTCAGACTCCCACCCCAGGAATCACAGCCCAAGGCTAGGCAGGGGCTCAGGGCCTGGAGACCTTGGGGCCCCTGGCCCTGGTGGCCGGGGGCTCAGAGCAAGGCCCTGAGGGTCCTGGGTCCCAAGAGCTTGGCCATCGCGCTCAGCGGCTGGGCTGCCTGCAGAATGAGAAGGGCAGGATGATGGAGGGCGGGGGCAGTGCCGTGGCAGGGCCACGGGAAATGCCCTGGGGAGCCTGGCCTGGGAGCCAGGTCCTGCTGGGCTGGAGACGGGCAACAGAGCCTTGGGCTTCCCCAGGTCCCCATCGCGTGTGACCCTGGAGCCAGCGTCCGCTGTGGCCCCCGCCTCTGGACACCTGGTGCCCCTCCCCCAAGCAATAAATGCATTCTGCACCTGTTCATCCGCTCCAGTGGCTTTTTCTTTCTTTCTTTCTTTTTTTTTTTTTTTTTGTGGTACTGGGGGTTGAACCCAGGGCCTCGCGCCTGCAGGCTCTGCAAGTGCTGGACCACTGAGCTGCACCCCCAGCCCAGTTTTGTACTTTTTGAGACAGGGTCTCGCTAAGTTACTCAGACTGCCTCTGGTCTCGAACTTGCGATCCTCCCGCCTCCACCTCCTGAGCCGCTGGGATTACAGGCGTGCGCCACCGCGCCCAGTGCACTCCAATGGCTTTTTGTCTGGGGAAGAGGGGTGCAGCAGAGCTCCTGGGCTTAGAGAGGACAGGGTGGGTGAGGAGGGGCGCAGAGCCCATGAGTCTCAGCCCTGGAAGTGGGGCCAGTGCTTCCCCCGCCTTGAGAGGGAGGGGTGCAGAGGAAGGGGCCACAGGCAGAAACCGCTGACCTGGGGCAGCAGCTGGACCCTGGAGGAGCCCCAGGGGTGCTGGACCCCCACGGTCCTGCTTATCCCATCCAAAGCCAAGAGAGGACCCACCCGACCCATGTCTGTCCCACCTGAGCGGGAAAACCCAAGGCGGCCCAAGGAGGGGCGCAGAGGCCGGACTGCACCCTACCTGACCGGGCCCAGCCCAGCTCCTCCAGGAACCCCGTGCCCAGCGCCCAGCTGGCGGGTGTGTGTGTGAGTCAAAGTGGAGCCAGCCATGGGGACGGCTCCTCTCTCCTCCAGGACCTGAGGGACAGCCCCTGACGGTCACCGCTCCGTCCTTCAGTGGAGCTGCTGTGGCTGCTGTGGGCCCAGGGCTCACCTGGGAGCTGGGATTTGCAGCGACCGGGTCCTCCTGGGCTGCCATCTATCTATCTATCTATCTATCTATCTATCTATCTATCTATCATCTATCTATCATCTGTCTATCATCTATCTATCATCACTTATTTATTTATTAATTTTCTTCGTCTTGTGGTGCTGGGGATTGAAACCAGGGCTTCCTTTCTAGCAGGCTAGCCCTCCACCACTGAGCAGCACCCCAGCCCCTGACCTGCTGCCAGAGGACCTGTTGTAACAGTGGGGGGGGGGGTAGACCCTGCGGGGGTGGCAGGGGAGACAGCACAGTTGTCAGACTAGCCCCCAGCCTGGGCCCCCGGGACTGGGTGGGCAGGAGCACGGAAAGACAGCCTCGGGGGGCCCCAGGCTCGGCCTCCCCGCTGCTCAGTGCGGCAGGAGGCAGGGCTACCAGGGCCGTCCTATGATGGAGCCGTTGGCTGGTTGGTTTCAAAGGGGTTGAGCGAAGGCCCTAGAATCACACTTTTCCGACGCCCTCCATAGGCCAATGACCCCCAGCCCAGAGCCAGGCAAGGCCACTGCTGCAGGCGTCCTGCCCGGGCCCCTTTGTCCCTCCACGCTGCCCATAGCTTCCCTTCCTCCTTTCACCTCAGCCTGTGGCTACAGCCTGGGAGGTGCTCCGGAAGCCCCTCTGCCTCCCAGGAAGCCCCTGGGGCCTGAGGAAGCCGGTTCAGCCCGGAGCCGACCCCTGGCTGCCTCTTCCCCTCCCCGCTTCCTCTCTGTGGGTCACCAAGTGCTGCCAGCTGATGACAAAGGGACTCTGCCATAGCTCCCAGCCAGCCTAGGGGGAAGAGCACTCAGGTGGAGAGGGGGTTCCCAGGCCCTGTGTCCCTCCTGGGAACATCAGCAGGGAGCGCGGAGCCCCACAGTCCTGGGCACTCACCCAGGGCTGACAGCTGTCCCCACAGTGTCCTTCACAGAAGACCCCAGGGGTCTGTCTCAGGCTCTGCGAGCCCGTGACCTGCCCCTCCTGGGTCTGTGCTGGGGCTGCTCTAGAGAGGCGGCCTGTGTACTTGAACAGGTCCTAGACGTCCCTGGGGAGGTCGAGGATCCCCGAGTGACCACGACTCCAGACCGCATCCCCTGACGAGAGCCACGTGGCGTGGCCAGAACCCACAGAGAGGCTCAGCGGGGCTGCGGGCGAGCTGAAGATGGCCAATGCCCACGCTCAGCGTCAAGGGGATGCCTCCCCACAGGAGCCACCACACGGGAGGCTGGGGCAGGGTCCTGAGGCATACTGTCCGGAGGTGCCCAGACAGGTGGCCAGGTGCCCGACACCAAAAACACCCTCAGCAAAGGCACCAAGGAGCAGCCACTTCAGCCAGGCTGTTTCCTGCCATCAACCACTGTGAAGTAATCACCACCTAATCGACCACTGGCTGCTGTGCGGGATTTCACACGCAGGGAATTCAGAAGCTGGTGACAAATGCAATCACAGAGCAGACACACAGAGCACAATCGCGCGTAAACCAGAATTCCTCAGGAAAACACGGTCACACAGGACACGTGCATTCAACAAGAAGGTTATAGAACTTATGTGGAGATTAAAAAAAAAAGTCCTTATCCTGGGGCACTGAAAAGTGACCTGGGCCTGGGGGGTGGCTCAGTGGCAAAGCACTTGCCCAGTGTGCTCAGGGCCCTGCGTTCCATCCCCAGCACCAGGGAAAAAATAATAAATAAATAAGTAAACATGACTTCAATAAACAGAGATGTGACATTTCTGCGTCCATATCATAAAGATTGAATAACCCTCAAACTCATCTATAAACTTCAAGCAATCCAATCAATGTTCCAAGGGATTTTTTTTCCCCAAACTGCAAACCCAGATCTAAAATTTCACAAGGGAATAAAGGTTTCAAAATGTTTTAAAAAGAAAAGCAATGCAAGTGGATCTTCTACTTCACTCTAATAGAAGCTCCAGTGACGGCAGTCATGTGACGTTAGCTCGGGACAGAAAGACAGACCAGAGACACTGCACTTAAGACACGAACACAAATGTGCAGAACAATTTAAAACGCGACACAAATGGCCCTTCATGAAAAGCATTAATTATACAGTAAATAGAGCTGCGGGAAATGGGGGAGACACATAAGGGGAAAGACAGGCTAGCTGTTCTCTCTACACACTGTCTAAAAATGAATTCCTCATTAATTCTGAATAAAAAGAAACTTTGAAGTTTCTGTCACATCTATACTTTGGGGACAGGGTGCCAGCATCCAGGTTATAAACCCCCAGGGAAAAGAGAGGAACTGTGAAACCTTTAAACGCTGGTACATCAAAGACATCATCAACAAACCTGAAATACAAACAACAACCTGTAATTAATACTAGCAGCAAATTTGACATAGGGTTCCCATCTCACTCATAAAGACACAAATGAGATTCTTGAAGGATAAAAGGGGACACCGTTAGAAGAATGAGAAACAAAGAAATAAAAGGTCCATTTGCTCACACACCCAGATGAAAAGGCTGATAAAAATTAAAAGACGGTTCAACTTCATAAGTAATCCAAAAAAGAGATGCTATTTTCGTTTATCAAATCAAGGAAGTTAATTCTCAGAAAACCCACTAGCCCCACCAAGAGGGGGAGCAGCCTCTGTCACAGCTGGACTGTGATGTCCCCATGGCTCCTGCACCAAAGGCTTGGTCCCCAGTACAGCAGCATTGGGGGCTGACTGGATCGTGGAGGCTCCGACCTTGCAGGTGGATTAACTCATGGGTGGGTTCTTAACTTGACGGGTTGTTGGGAGGTAGTGGAAACTTAGGAGGTGGGACCTAATTAGGGAGTGGGTCCTTGGGGAGGGGGGTGCCTTGGGCACTCTTACCATGTCCCCGCCCTCTTCTCCTCTCTCTCTCTCTCTCTCTCTCTCTCTCTCTCTCTCTCTCTCTCTCTCTCTGTCTCCCTCTGCTGGCTGCCAAGAGCTGTGCAGCTCTGCTCCACCACCGACTCCCTTGCAAAGGCCCAGAAACCATAGGACCAAGTGACCACCGACTGAACAGTGAGCCACACAATCCCATCCTCCTGCAAGTTCTCAGGTCTTTGTCACGGCGAGGTGAAGCTGGCTAACGCATCCACCAGCTGGGATGGCCGGAGGGCCTTTCTGCAGCGAATACCTGCTTTTCGTATCTTTGAAGCAGACTCTTTTATGGACTTGGAAATTCTAGACATCAATAGGTTTGTCTGCTGCTCTTCCAGATGAGTCAAGGAATTTACAATGCTTTAATACTGATTTCATGTTTCTTTTAAAGGGGACTATCTTTTTCCTTTCTTTTCTTTTCCTTTTTGGCAGTAGTTGGCGGCTGGATCCAGGGCTTTATGCACGCTATAAAATGCTCTATCGCTGAGCCGCACACCACGCCCTTTTTAATTTTTTTTCTTTTGAAACAGACTCATGATAAATTGCACAGGCTGCCTCCTGGCTCAAAATGGCCATCTCCCTGCCTCAGTTTCCCAAGTCTCTGGGATTCTGGGCATGTATCACCACATCTAGTATTAAAGGGAGAATCTTAGAAATACTCTTAGTACATCTCCTAATCTTATGCATAAATAATCAAGAAAAAATAGTTTACTTTTTGGAGTGCAATACTCTCTTCCTCTGCCTGCTCCAGGTCTGACCCAGGATAACAGATTCGCAGTTATAGTCACAAGCTTGGTGGCTAATGGAATGTCTATTTTCTCTCCTTTGAATTTTTATTATTTTTTTATTTTTTATTTTTTGTGGTACTGGGGGTTGGACCCAGGGCCTTGTACTTGGATGCTCTGCAAGTGCTGGACCACTGAGCTGCGCCCTCAGCCCATTTTTTTGCTTTTTGAGACAGGGTCTCGCTAAGTTATGCAGACTGCCTCTGGTCTCGAACTTGCAATCCTCCTGCCTCCGCCTCCCAAGCTGCTGGGATTATAGGCATGCGCCACTGCGCAGGGCTCTCCTTTGAATTTGTATAGATTATTTTTAACGGGGAGCTATCTTTGAGATGTGAGAATAATGAGTTGTTAAAAATGTCATCTTCATTTAGTCAAAGGAGACAACTGCAGGGCGGGTGGGAGCACCAGGACCCGGCCCGTGAACTGTGTCATGGCAGGTGGCAGGGGACACTTGGGTCTCATCCCAGGCTGGACCCGGCCCTGAGGCCACTTTGTGGGAGTCGTCTGACGTTTCCCAGCCTGTCTTCCGTCCCACATGATGAGCGCGGGGCGCCTTCTGAGTGCACTGTGCGATCGCCATTATTCTCAGAGCATCTGCTGCGCTTGTTCCCCAGGCCGGTGTCACAGGGGCCCACAGGCTGCAGTGTGAGGTCAGGCGTCGCACGGTTGGTCCTCGGAGGCTCTCCTGGGCTTGCCCACACTGTCTTCTCCCTGTTTTCCCCACAGGGGTTTCCCAACACACGGTCCAAGTCCTGGTCCCTTCTTCTTAGAAGGCCACTGCTCAGATTGGCCCTTAGGGCCTTGCTTTAACTTACTGACCCCTGTTAAGACCCTGTGGCCAAAGACGGTCACGTTCTCAGAAACAGGGGGCAGGGTGTCAACCCGTGAACATGGGGACCACAATGGGCCATCACACTCCTGACGCTGTCACCACTATCCCGGGTCCCTCCCCAGGCCAGGATCTCCTTTTTTACCGCATGCCTATCATGGACATGGTGGCTTCCTAACCACACAGCCTGCCTGACCATGTGTCCTTGCCACTCCTGGCCCTCTGAGTGTGCAAGATCAAGGCTAGACAGTCTCCTCCCCAGGGCCCTCGGGCCACTGTCCCTCATCGCGCTGGCGGAGAGCTTTCACTGAGGTGCTCAGCAAACCTGAAATGCTCACAGATTTAAAGGCTCAGCACCTCTCTCTGTAACCATATGTATTTGGCAGAAAGCTTCTAACTCCTCTGGCCTTGTCCCATGCCGGACACCTGGGACGGCACAGGGCACCAGTCACAGCCACCATGCCCAGCCCTGAAAGCATGCTGGGCTCAGGATGGACATTGATTTTTTCCCTTTATACATAATAGCACCTTTCCATTTTGAAAATAGCCTTTTTTTTCTGAAACAGTCTCCCTCCATGAAGAAGATGTGTTCTGTGCCTAAAGTACTTCCATGCTGCCTACCACACAGAGAAATAAGCATTACCGTGGGTGATCACTAAGGAACCACCTTTTTTGTTTTTCCCAGTACTAGGGTGTTGAACCCAGGGCCTCTGAGCTGCACCCCAGGTCCCCACCATTTTTTAAAATCTTGAGACCGTCTGCCTTTGGCCTTGAACATGTGGTCCTCCTGGCTCCGCCTCCTGAGTCACTGGATTACACATGTGCACCACCACACCCAGCTCTAAATCTTTTATTCTTTATCTGACATTGTCATCTCTTCTCCTCCTCCTCCTCCTCCTCCTCCTCCTCCTTCTTCTTCTTCTTCTACTTCTTCTTCTTCTTCTTGTGGTACTGGGGGTTGAACCCAGGGCCTCACTCTTGCATGCTCTGCAAGTGCTGGACCACTGAGCTGCACCCCCAGCTCATTTTTTTTTACTTTTTGAGACAGGGTCTCGCTAAGTTACGCAGACTGCCTCTGGTCTCAAACTTGCGATCCTCCTGCCTCCGCCTCCCGAGCTGCTGGGATTACAGGCGTACACCACCGAGCCTGGCTTTCATTCCTTATTCTTTATTCTACATTAACCAAATAGGATTGTTCAAAATTACAAGGAGAAAAATTTCTTTGAAAGAGTATATATTTTTAAGCCTGTGAAACATGGAAAGTTTTAAGAGGTCTCGCGTGTACCAGGAGCCACTGTGATTCATTTGTTAGTCCACAAATAACGGCACATCAAAAGCGGTCTGAGGGATGCTGGGCAACCTTCACGAACCGCACCTGCGGCGGGATTCGGAAGGTGGGATCCCAGCTGTATTCTGGGGACAGCAGCTTGGTGGGTTTGTTGAGGAAGAAGTACTTGTTGAGGTACTTCTCGTAGGTGCTGTTAAGTCGGTTTTCTATGTCCTGAATAGCTCCCTTCAGATACTGCTCGATGAGGTCTAAAACCTGGCGGGGCGTGCCGCCCACAAGGGAGCCACCGTAAAAGAAGTCGCCCTGTCCGAAGGGAATGTAGGCTGCTGACCTCAGCTGCCTCTCGTAGGGGAAATCCTTGGTCTTCCTGAAATACCACCAGGCGTGGAGCTGAGCCACAGACGTGCCCAGGGTCTCCACACCAAACTCGTTCTGGAAGACCTGGTCGGTGGTCATGCTGAAGAGAAAGTCCACCTCGTCCTTGATGTGCTCCACAATGTGCTGGCCCAAAGCCTTCATGCGCATCAGGTCCAGGTCGCTCCACATGCGCTCCTCGTCCAGCAGAAGCATCTGGAAGGTTTGCAGAGGATTGTCCACTACGTCGGGCAGCTGGATATAGTCATCGGTCAGGATGTAGAAGACCACTCTGTGGCCGGGCATGAAGAACCTGTTGGCTGAGAGTAAGAACTGCTCCAGGTACTCATCTTCAAACCTGGGAACACAGAGCAGGAACCTTACTTTGCTTAACTCTCTGTGGAGAACGGGGCTGGGATTTAGCTCAGTTGGTAGAGCACTGCTCTGCAGTCTCTGAGGTCCCGAGTTCGATTCCCACCACTCCAAAATGGGAGAAGGACGTGGTAACCCACTCCCAAGGCAATCCCCAGTCAGCCATTGAAAACCCTATGAGGGTCGCTATGAGTCGGACTTGACTCGATGGCACCTAACAACAACAACAACTGTGGAGAACGGGTGCCATGGAATGTGAGAACAGAAGTGCTGTTGGTGCTAAGGAGAGGGTGGAGAAGGTGGGTCTAAAAGATGCACCAGAGCGGTGGTTGTTGTTGTTGTTGTTGTTGTTAGGTGCCGTCGAGTTGGTATCTGACTCATAGCGACCCTCATAGGGTTTTCAATGGCTGATTGTTTCAGGATTGCCTTGGGAGTGGATTGCCTGGTCCTTCTTCCATTTTTGAGGTGCCAGGAATTGAACTCGGGACCTCAGACACTGCAGTGCCGCGCCCAGAGTGGTTAACAAGCAGGAATGCGGGAAGCCTGCAGGCCCAACAGAAGCCATGGCATTTGAGAACAATTAGGTGAGAGTCAAGTGGACTTCAGCCGACACTCCCCACGCGGACTTACGGATCCAGCCGTGGTACAGAACTACCCCGGCAGATCCGATGTGGTGGCCAGGCTCAGCAGTCAGAGCAGATGGCAAGCAGCTCTTTGGAGCTCAGTGTCCATGGACATGCCTCCTCATGTTTCCAAAATAAAAGGGGCAAAGGTTAGCAGCACCTACCCTTCAAGAGCAAGGATAGCCAGGCCCACGGTGATATTCCGCTTTCTGTAATATTTTTCCAGGGCCTGCCTACTGAACGTGCCTTCCCACACGACTGGGGCCAGCCAATCTGTGATGGTGATGACATCCGGGCGTCCCCTGTGGAACACAGCAACAGGTCAGGCAGGTGCCACATGGCATGGCGGCAGTGGTGGGCAGCCAGCAGCACAGCTAACACGGAGACAGCACCGATTGGACGTGTGCCAGGCAGGTGTGGCGTGCGTCAGGTCACTCGACCTTGCCATGCACCCTAAGGTGAGCGTTGGCAGTCTGGTTGTTCTTTGTGGGCGGGGGAAGCAGAGGCGCAGAGGGTCGAGCGAGCCGCCTGATGGCACACGGCGCAGAGCCGGACTCTGGGCTCTGTGCTCCCTGCCTCCGCCCACCTTCGGAGCCCAGGGCTACTTATCTTGAGCTTTAATTGAAGTTTAAACAATTATAACAAGCAACGCACGGAAGGCAGCCCAGTGTCAGGACCTTCTTGGAGACGGGAGGAAGCGCTGGGGGCCAGCCGCGGCCTCCCTTCAGCCCTCCCCTCCCCTCCTGCTCCTGAGGTTTTCACAGCTGCTGAGGCCATCTGTGTCCTCCAGCAGAAGTAAGAAGACAAGTCCAAAAAGCAGAGAGACGTTAGATTCACTTTCAGTAATAAGTAAACAACGGACTTAAGACGTGTCATGTGGGTTCAGCATTTGAAAATCAACAAATGCCACCACAGCAAAAGCTGAAGAATAACCACATGAGGGCCAGGCGCCGTGGCACACGCCTATAATCCCAGTGGCTCGGGAGGCGGAGGCAGGAGGATCCCAAGTTCGAGACCAGAGGCAGTCTGTGTAACTTAGCGAGACCCTGTCTCAAAAAGTAAAAAAACGGGCTGAGGGTGCAGCTCAGTGGTCCAGCACTTGCAGAGCATGCAAGCGTGAGGCCCTGGGTTCAACCCACAGTAACACACACACACACACACGTATAACCACATGCGCCCCTCAGCTGACACAGAGAAGGAATTACACAGAGTCCAAAACCCGCTCATGATTTAAACAAAAACCAAAACCTCCCACAAAAATAAAAATAGGACTGGGGAGAAGCACCTCATCTTGATAAAGAACATTCACAAAACCCCTACAGCCACGGCTGCTCCCTGGCCTCTGGTTGCCTTTGTCCACCCTCGGCTCACAAACACGTCCCAGCCCCGGGCTTGGGCTGCAGATTTGAGACTCGCTCACCAGTCTCCACAAGTGGCTGCCTGGTGAACGAATAAACCCCTCCTCTTTGCAACCCTGCCCTCTCGGTGATGGGCGTCCCGCGCAGAGGGCAGATGGGGCCTGGCTTAGACACACAGAGGCTACCCCTGGAGGACCAGGAAACCTCCCCCAGGCAGAGCGCTGGCTTTCTCCTGCCACCACCGCTGCCAGTGCTGGGGGCGCAGCCCCGGGCCTGTGTCACCCTGGAGAGCAGCCGGTGTGAGGCTGGGAAGAAAACCCACCACTCCAGAGAGAGGTCTGTAACTTTGGTTCTTACCTAGGTCTAAACCACTCTGAGAGCTGAAGTTCTTCCTCTCCAGAACTGGGACTCCTGGTACAAAGGGAAGGAAAGCAGGTTATTACAACACCCGACTGTCAGACACCTGCCTCCTAAGCTCCGTGCAGGCTGCGTTTGTGCCGCTCAGCACCTTTCCCCAGTCACCACCCAGCCTCAGGGGTTCAGGAGATGCAGCCCTTGACAGGCAACTACAGCCGGAGGGCAGGGACAGAGCTCTGGGGACAGGGGAAGCCACGAGCAGAGGTGTCACTACTGAATCTGGAAGGAGACAGGCTGGTCAGGGAAGAGGTGCGGGGAGAGGAGGTCATGACCAAAGGCAGGATGGAGAGAAAGGCATCGTTGCTGGGAGGACTTTTACAAAAGCTAACAGATCATACGGGCTGGGATTTAGCTCAGTTGGTAGAGCGCTGCACTGCAGTCTCTGAGGACCAGAGTTCAACTCCTAGCACCCCAAAAAATGGGAGAAGGGCCTGGCAATCCACTCCCAAGACAATCCTGAAACAGTCAGCCATTGAAAACCCTATGAGGGTCGCTATGGGTCGGATACCGACTTGACGGCCCCCAACAACAACAACAACAACAACAGGTCAGATCAGAGAGCGTAAACTCAGACAAAACCTGGATTTCATTTATTCATCGAAACCTGTGGCTTTCTTTCCGTTAACGTAAAGATGTTGGGAGGAGCCGAGGCACTCATTTTTTTTTTTTATTGTTGTTGTTGTTGTTGTTAGGTACCATCAAGTCGGTATCGGACTCATAGCGACCCTCTGTACAACAGGGGAAACACTATTGTCAGTGCTTCTCTGCTGTTCATAGGGTTTTCAATGGCAGATTGATTTTTGGGAGGGGGTTGCCAGGTCCTTCTCCCAAGCCTATAGCTTCTGGTGTTCCCAGGTGGTCTCCCATCCAGGTACTAACCAGGCCCGACCCTGCTTAGCTTCCGAGATCTG
>VMDO01020133.1:0-38170 GCA_007922755.1 Pedetes capensis | reverse complement strand
AGTTTCCCATCCAAGTCTTCTCTATCTTTTACTATGTAGTATTTTTCTATATGTCCTTGGGTTCCATTTCTGTTTAAGATAGAAACTTTTCCTGTAGTGGTCTTTGTTTCTATCTTGTTAGAACAATTACATGCGATTTCTAGTCTATTTATATTGACCTCATTCTTATCTTCCCTCCCCCCCTTTTAATGTGATCTGAACTTTGAGTAGGATTTTTCCTTCCTGTAATTTTGAGTCAGCTCTCTCATATGAGTGAGAACATGTGTTGTTTCTCTCTCTGAAGTTGTGTTCGTTCACTCAAAATAATTTTCTCTAATTCCATCCATTTTGCTGCGAATGACCCTATTTCATTTTTCTTGATTGCTGAATAGTATTCCATTGTGTATATATACCATAGTTTTTTTTTATCCATTCTTCTGTTGAAGGGCACTGTGGTTGATTCCATATCTTTGCTATTGTGAAAAGCACTGCATTGAACATGGAGATGCAGGTGTCTCTGTGGTATGATGACTCATCTCCTTTTGGGTAAATTCCCAATAGTGTTATAGCTGGAGCTCAAGAGCATGAATAATTCCAGAAACTTTACAAACTCATGGAGACTGAATAATTCACTACTGAATGACCCATGGATTGTTGATGAAATCAAATTGGAATTTAAAAAATTCCTACAATCAAATGATGATGAAAACACATCATACCAAAACATATGGGATACAGCAAAGGCAGTTTTAAGAAGGAAGTTCATAGCATTAAGTGCCTTCATCAATAAAATAAAAATGAGACAAATAAATGACCTATTGACACAGCTTAAGATGCTAGAAATCCAACAAAAAAACAACCCGAAATGGAACATACAGAGGGAAATTACAAAAATAAAGGGAGAAATATCTCAATTAGAATCTAAAGAGATAATTCAAAAAATTAATAAGACTAAGAGTTGGTTCTTTGAAAAGTTTAATAAAATAGACACCCCTCTGGCAAACCTCATCAAAAAGAAAAAGGAAAATTTTACTGTGTTTTTTAAATTTAAATATTTACCTTCTTCTTGATCATACCTTGTATATCCTCCATGATTCTATGGATCAAATCCAGGGCCTCATGCATCCCAGGCAAGCACTTTGCCACAAAGCTACACACCCAGCCCCATCCTATATGTTTTCAGGAAATCTATTCTCTCCCAGCACTGGGGTTTAGCTCAGTTGGTACAGTGCTGCTTTGTGCTCTTTGAGGCCCTGAATTCAATCCCCAGCCCAGCAAAAAAGGGAGATGGATGTAGCAGCCCTCTCCCGAAAAAATCATGAAACAATTAGCCATTGAAAACCCTGTGTGAGTCACTATGAGTTGGACCTGATTTGATGGCACCTAACACAACAACATTTCTTTCCCAAAGATTTCTCAGGACCTTGGAGATTGCTGAGTATTGTCACCCTTAATGAAGTTAGCTCCTAGGAGCTGCTTTGTGGATATTGCTGTTGTTGTTCTTAGGTGCCGTTTCAGTGTCTGACTCATAGTGACCCTATGTACAATAGATGAAACACTATCGTCAGTTCTTTTCTGCTATTCATAGGGTTTTCAATGGCTGATTGGTTTTTGGGAGTGAGTTGCTGGGTCCCTCCCCCAAGCCTACAGACCTGCTGTTACCAGGTATTCTCCCATCCAAGTACTAACCAGGCATACCCTGCTTAGCTTCTGAGATCTAACGTGATCAGACACCACAGTGGTATGGCTCCAGGCTTTGTGGATAAGTCCTGCCTTACATTAACTCACAGGCAGTTCACTCCAAACATCCCTCACGCTGCCTCCTTTCAACCTACACACAGTTTTCACTCTTCTCCCTCTGGCATGACACTACTATAGCCACAGCTGGGTGTAGGTTGCTTTGCTGAAGGCTTAAAGGGAACTGGAGGAAGTTCCTGAACAGCACAGGAAGGCTTCACAGTGGCAATCAGACTTCACCTCTGTGAAGTCTAGTGCTGAGACAAGTGTGGAGTGTATTCCAGAGCAGAGGCTCCCAAGTGCCTGGCCCCACCATTAAAGAGCTGGTCTTACTGGCACAGTCATGCCGGTGTATAGCCGGCTGCTGTTCTGACTGGCTAGACTTCATGCTTGGGTCTCTTCAGATTGGTCAGTTTTTACTAGCAACATTATGATAATCATTAAATGTTTTGAATATCACTCTCTTACTCAGTGTGAAAATTTTAGCACATGACTCAAGAGTTTCCTCATCATTTTGCCAGAGGTCACCAAACCCCTTGTAGTTGGGGTAGGAGAGGCTACTAATTTGAGGATGGGCATCTGAGGATGGAAATGAGGCAGTTTGGAATGTGAGAGATTATTGTCCTTTGTTGCTGAAATATACCATCAATGATATAACCCAAGGCCAATCCAGTGGGACCTGGTCCTGGAAGGCACCATAAAAAATCCTAAACCCTCATGACTGTTTGCTGACAATTACCATTTCACCAGGGCAATATCCATTTGTGGTCATCGCTATAAAAACTCTTAACAGACACGCCTTACAGGAAAACAGCTTACTGTCGCCTGCCCCAGGCGAGCGATGAATGAGAATCAGAAGAGCATCTGGAAATAAGATAAGAGGAGATTTCATGGGAAATTGACAGTACTATAAAAAGCTGCTGTTTTAAAACAAAGCTCACTTCGGAGAAATAATAGTGGATTTAAGCACATAAATAAATTATTTTGTCTAAAAATTACTAAAAGGTTATTGACAAGCAATATACATATTATGAAATAATGCAGAGAGAGGGGTTATTAATATGTTGCTCATACTAGGTAATAGTATTATGAGGAGCACCCGTAGCAATATAGAGACAGCATTGTCTTTGGATGCTAACTTTTAAACATGGCCTACGAACATGAATAGATAAAACATAGAGAAGTAAATATAAGTGACATCACTGATAACTAAATTTAAATAAAAAAGATTCTCTGCCTGTCAAATCCTTCCTTCATTCATGCAGTAAATAGATATTGAGCAAGTACTATGTGCAAGGCACTTTTCAAGCTTCAGCAGTAAAAATGAAAATACCAGTCACCCCCTTGGAAAGTTCATTCTAGTGTGGGAGACAGACAAGAAAAGAAAATGTAAAATATATAATATATTAGATGGATAATAAGAACTAAAGAGAAAAATAAAGCCAGGGAGAGGAAGACATGAGGGGTGGATAGTGCTCTTTTAGATGAGGTGGCCAGGGATGGGAGACTGAAAGAGATGATAGAGAGAGTTATGCAGGTTATCTGGAAAAAGGGCTTCTTTGCAGAGCTGATTGTTAGGTGGCGTGGAGCTGGGTCCAACTCATAGCAGCCCTTGTAGGGTGTTCAATGGCTGATTGTTCCAGGATTGCATTGGGAGTGGATTGCTGTGTCCTTCTCCCACAGAGCTAATAGAAAGGGCAAAAGACCTTGAAGCAGAAAGGAGCTTGCTACGGTCAAGGAAAGACAAAAATTCTGAGTGGTTAGAATAGAATGAGCAAGTCAGAGAGGAGCAGGAAATGATGTTAGAGAAAGGAGGTGAGGCTAAATGGCACAAATTCTCAAGGTCATGGGAACAACTGTAACTTTTTTTTTTTTAACTTTTTGTTGTTGATGTCATTGCAGTACTCGAGGATCACGCTCAGGACCTCATGCATGCTAAGCATGTGCTCTACCACTGAACTCCATCCTTAGCCCTTAGAACTTCAGCTTTAACAAAGAATAAAACAAGAGCTGGACACAGTGGTGCAAATCCCAGAGACTCTGGAGGCAGAGTCAGGATTGCAAGTTCAAGACAAGAGGCAGCTTGCATAATTTATTGAGACCCTATCTCAAAATAAAAAATAAAACAGAGGCTGAGCACGCAGGTCAGTGGTAGAGTGCTTGCAAAGCATGTGTGAAGCCCTGGGTTCAACCCCCAGTACCACAAAATAAATTAATAAATGAGAGAGAGAGAGAGAGACAGAGAGAGAGAGAGAGAGGAAGCTCCAGGGGAGGGAGTTTGGGGATATGATGGTGTCATCACATTATTAGTTTGCTTGTTGTTGTTGTTAGGTGCCATCAAGTCGGTGTCCAACTCATAGCGACCCTATGTACAACAGGCGAATCACTATTGTCAGTGCTTCTCTGCTATTCATAGGGTTTTCAATGGCAGATTGACTTTTGGGAGTGTGTTGTTGAGTCCTTCTCCCAAGCCTACAGTATCTGATGTTCCCAAGCGGTCTCCCATCCAAGTACTAACCAGGCCCAACCCTGCTTAGCTTCTGAGATCTGATGGGATCCAATGCCACAGTGGTATGGCTACAGGCACTAGGTTGCTAGGGCTCCCATAACAAAACACTACACATTGAGTGGCTTAAGTGATAGGCATTTATTTCTCACAGTTCTGAAGTCCAAGATCAAGGTATTTGAAGGTTTAAAGGATCTGTTTCTTCAGAGGCCTCTCTTTGGCTTACAGGCTTTCTTTGCCTTCATGCTGGGTCCTCACACCGTCTTTCCTCTGTGCATCTGAATCCTTGATGTGTTGTTTGTCTGTTTTGCAGAGCTGGGGATTGAACCCAGGGTCTTGCTCATGCAAAGAAAGCACTCTACCACTGAGCTACACCCCTGGCCTTCTTCCTCATTTCACAAGGACACACGTCATGTCAGATTCAGGCCCCATTGTTAAGACGTCATTTAACCTTAATCACCTCTCTAAAGGCCATATCTCCAAACAGGGTCACGTCCTGAGGAACTAGGAATTATGGCTTGGGCATATGAATTGCATGTGTGAGAGACGGTGCCATTCAGCTCACAACATCTGATTTACATTTTAACAGTATCACTCCTACTGCTGGGTTAAGAATAGACTCCAGGTTTCCAAGGGCAGAAGCCAAGAAACCAGATAGCCACATGGAACTTAAGGAGGCCACTAGCCAACAGTTGGCAAGGAACTGAAGTCCTCAGTCCAACAGGAGGTGAGTGAGCTTAGAAGCAGATCTTCTTCTGATTGAGTTGTCAGCTGAAACAGTGGCGCATCATGACTACAACCTCATGAGATATCTTAAATCAGAGGCATCAACGCAAGCTACACACAGATTCCTGACCTACAGAAATTATGAGATAATAAATATTTGTTGACTTAAGCTGCTAAGTTTTGGAGTGATGTTCTATTTAGCAATACATAGCTAATGTACCCCAGCTCCTAAAATTGTGGTTGTTATTGTTGTTGAGGTCTGCTGTCCAGTGGGGTCCGACTCATAGCAATGTTCATGGGGTTTTCAATGGCTGATTGTTTCAAGATTGCTTCAAGAGTGGATTGCCATGTCCTTCTCCCATTTTTGCAGTGCTGGGGATCAAACCCAGGGCCTTAGAGAGCGCAGAGCAGCACTCTACCAACTGAGCTAAACCCCAGCCCCAACTCCTAAAATAGTACTCTGTAAATATTGGTTGAATAAAATAGTGAATAACAAATATATACAAGATATATGCAGAAGAGAAAAGAAAGGAAACACCCAAAATCATTGATCATAATTATCTCTGGATAAATTTATAGGGTCAGACTGGTTATTTTTAAGTGTTTATCATTCCCACCCATTGTCCCAGCTTCTTTTATTGTGAAATATGACACAGACATGAAATTACCTATATGATAGCTTGATGGAATATTACAAAATCAATACCTATATAACCACCTTCCAGGGCAAGAAACAAAATATTGTGTGCACCCTAGAATCATGAGGGTTTTTTGTTTTTTGGGTTTTTTTTAGTTTTTTTTTTTTTTTTAATGTGGTACTGGGGATCAAATCAGAGACTTATGCATGCTAAGTACATACTCTCCCACTGAGCTACATCTCCTACAGGGCTGGGGTTTAGCTCAGTTGGTAGAGTGCTCTTCTGTGCTTTCTGAGGCCATGGGTTCCATCCCCAGCACTGCAAAAATGGGAGGAAGGTGTGGCAATCCATTCCTGAAGCAATCCTGAAATAATCAACCACCAAAAACCCTATTAATAGCAGAGAAGCATTGACATAGTTCGGGGCATGGAACAGTGTCAGAGTGTTTCATTCTGTTATACTTAGGGTCACTGTGATTCAGACCCAGCTCAACGGCACCTAACAACAACAACAACACAACATTATTTTTAAAACTTTTTTTTGTATATTTTACCCACCAAATCCACGTATTGTCTTTATATTAATTCTTTTTTTCTGTGTGTGTGTGAGTGAGTGTGTGTGTGTGGTGCTGAGGTTCAAACCCAGTACATGTTGGCCAAGGGCTCTACCATTGAGCTTCACCTCTAAGCCTCTACCCACTCTTTATTGTGGAAAAATATACACAGCCTAAAGTTTACCATCTTAACCATTGTAAGTGTGCAATTCTATGGCATGAAGTACATTTTCTTTATTGCACAATCATCACCACTATCTGTCTTCAGAACTTTTTTCAATTTCCCAAATGGAAAGTTTATACCTATTGAACAATAATATCCTATTTCCACTCTCTTTTTTCCTCCACACCCTGGCAATAATCATTCTTTCTTCTGTTACAAAATGGCTCCTTTTTTTCTTCTTCTTCTTCATTTTCTTTCTGTGCTCAAGGCTCAACTACTTCTCGAATTAAAAATAAAAACTTATTAGCATTTAAAAAATAAGATTGAATTCATAAGGACCAATTCAACCTGGCTTAATACCCATGATGCATAGAAACTAACAGTTCAGACATGACTTAGGCAACTCACTGAATATCTCCACATGATGAGACTTAGCCATTTCTTGGCAAAGACTTATTTTTTTATGTCTTTGGTGATATCAGAGCAGAAGCTCCAAAACAGGAGGAAGATTTAGAAATGCCAAGACATCATCATGGTGTACCTGCTACCTCAGCCTCCTAGCCCTTGCCACGAAAACCTTCTGAGCAGGATAAGAACTACAATAGGAATATTAATCCTATTAATATTATACTAGCTGTCATCTATTAAACACTGTGGGCTAGGTCCCATTTTAAACACTTTGTGCGTATTAGTTCATTCAGTCCTCACAGCTGCCCAACAAAATAGATGTTACTGTTACCCTCATGGCGCAGATGAGGAAGTTGGTGTACAAGGAAATCGTCTAACATATTTAAGGTCTCATAGATAGTAGGAGTCCCGGTGTGACTCCCAGGCAGACTGGCTTAGGGCCCTTGCTCTTCCTCAGTGATTCTCAAACACATCAGGATCCCAGGAGGGTCTGGGTCCACCCTAGAGCTTCTGCCACAGTGGGTCTGGGATAAGCCTTTGAATATGTGTGGCTGATAAGGTCATGTCTACAGCCATACCACACTGGCGACTGACCCCACCTGATCTGGGAAGCTAACCGTGGCCTGGCCTGCTTAGTCCTTGGATGGAAGCCTGCTAGGGAATACTGGGTGCTGTAGACTTGGGAGAAGGACCCAGCAGCCCACTTCAGAAACAATCTCTGCTGAAACCCCTATGGATAGCAGAGAAGCACTGACATAGTGCCAGGCATAGCCTAGTGTCAGGGAGTGTTTTTTTCTATTGTACAGAGTGTCGCTGTGAGTTGGACCTCACTCGGCAGCACCTGACTACAACAACAAGGTCCTGGGGGTGCTGCTGCTACTGGTCTGAGAACTACACGTTGAAAAGCATGGCTCCTAAGCAACTTGAAGGTAACTACAGCGAGCCAAGCACAGAAACACCATACGAGGGGTACTTCCCATTTTGCAACTGAGGATGTGAGAATTGACAAGAGGAAGGACCTGGTCACATTCACAGAGCTGAAAGGGCTGCAGCCCATGATCAAGGCTGATTTTCTGAAGGCCAAAGCCCCTGTCTTTTGCACCACCGTCTTTTTAATGGAACTAGACTAGTTGCTCTCGGCAAGGTGGTAGCTGGGCACTTTTTCAAAGCAATGCTCAGTAAATATTTGTTGTTTATTTTAGAGGAGTCAGGAGAAATGGATTTTCTATTCATCAGATTATACAGCATACCCATACATCTTTACATTCAGAAATAGAATTAACCTCCAGCATTGCACATAGCCTAACATTTTAATCTCTGCACAGGTGTCTTTCATTGTATGTTGTTTCTGTCTCTCATAACCAGGGGAAATTTGGTCATTCACAATCATTAAGGATATCAATGCATATAGTCTCAAAGTCTTAGTCAACCTTTAGGAAGTTTGCTTTGTTCTTTTCTGATGTTCACATTTCCCTGATTTCTAAAGTTCTTTTTCTCCCTTCTTTGCTCTTTTACAATTTATCAAACCAGACTAATTCTGAGAAAAAAAAAAACTAGCAAAAGGATTTATGTTTTAGACTTTGGACTGGCTCTAAGAATCAACCTTCTGTTACTATGGGCTGATTGATCTCAGAGCTGATGGCGGAGCTTATAACTGGGCTGCTTGAAACATACATAGAGCTAGAGAAGAGTTTTCAACGTCAATGTCTACTTTGGCAAGAGAGGGAAAATTTTATGTTTTCTCTGTTACATAAAGAGTGGTGTATAGATATTTCAATCAACTGGTCTCCTATTTTCCGATGTTATTGTGATTCATACCATTGGCTTGTTGTTGTTAGGTGCCATCAAGATGGGTCTGACTCATAGCAACCTTATTCACAACAGAACAAAACATTCCCTGACACTGTATCATGCCTGGTGCTATGTCAGTGCTTCTCTGCTATTCATAAGGCTTTCAATGGCTGATTATTTCAGGATTGCTTTGGGCATGGATTGTGACATCCTTCTTTCATTTTTGGGGTGCTGGGGCTTGAACCCATGGCCTTAGATAGCATAAGGCAGCACTCTACCAACTGAGCTAAACCCCAGCCCCTATAGTGTTGGCTAATCAGTCAAAGTCTTCCTTGCTTTCTATGATTCAAGTATAGGAAGTGCAACAACAGAGTAAGGGAAAGTGCATGCTTCCTCAGCTCCAGGGAATAAATACATCTGTGTGCTAAAGAAGGTCATGGTAGTCTACACCCTTGGCAGTGTATACCCTTGGCAGTGATTGGTCTGGGGATGCTCATGTGACCAGATTCTAACCAATGACATATAGAAAGAATACTGCTGGAGCACCTCTGAAAAGATTTTTGCTTCCTGATGAAAGTTGTTAGGTGCCGTCAAGTCGGTGTCTGACTCATAGCAACCCTATGTATGACAGGCAAAACACTACTGTCCATGCTTCTCTGCTATTCATAGGGTTTTCAATGGCAGATTGATTTTTGGGAGTGAGTTGTTGGGTCCTTCTCCCAAGCCTACAGCACCTGGTGTTCCCAGGCAGTCTCCCATCCAAGTACTAACCAGGCCTGACCCTGCTTAGCTTCCCAGATCTGATGGGATTGGATGTCACAGTGGTACGACTGCAGGCCCTGATGAAAGTAGGAAATGTTATTATATTTCTTCATTCTTTCTCACTGCAATTTATTTATTTATGTGTTTATTCATTTGCTTATTATTTATTTATTTTTGAGACAGGGTCTTGCTATGTAGCCTAGGCTGGCCTTGAACTCATGGTCCTCCTGCCTCAGCCTCCTGAGTGCTGAGATTACTTGCTGCAGACCAGATGCAGCCTAAGATCCAGGGGTTCTCAAGGCAGATGAGGGGTTGGCGATGGGTAACAGACACAGCAGCTCGGATGCAGTGTGAATCTGTTCCGTTTATTTCCAGATAGCCCAGCCTTTTTATACAGAATTACAATTCACTAAATCTTATGAAAGCTCAGAAAAAAAACAAGGAAGTTGGTAGCATTGATGGATTACATTAAAGTTTTGTCAACAATCACTTGATTAAATTGTCACATGAGTGTCAGGTGGTAATCAAAGTGGGAGATGAACTCAGAGATAAATTGTGTTTACTTTAAAGAGATAAACCAAGACAACCTGAGCATCTACATCTCTTGTAACAATTAACTATTCTTAACTTTATGCAGGAATTGGGGGGGGGTTAACTGTCACCTGTGTGTCACCCCACTGAGTCCATTTGTTATGAAAACTGGGTGCTTTATCTTATCAGAATGATTTATTTACTGTAGAGCTGTCAGTACAAAGGCTTTTGTTTGTGTTGACTAAGGAGTTTATGTTGTTGGAAGTCATTGAAGAATTTCCCATTGTAAGCCTGCTAGGAGGTTTCTCAACTCCCAGTCTGAATCAGCACTGCTCATAGAGCCAGAAAATTATATATTTATATAAGAAAAGACAAGGCTCCAAGTCCCTTTGCATGAAGAGACCTTCTTTTTGGAGGTACTATTCCCTTTTCAGAAGACTTTCCCTCTGAAGCTAGAAGGTACTCTTCCCCTTTCGACAGACTTTCCCTCCGATGCCTTTTTAAAGGTATTCTTCCTCATGTGGGGACTCTGTTTACTCATCATGAGTGGATCTGGGGTGGCAATTACTGGTGTGTGCCACCATGTCCAGCTTACAAATCTTTTTTAAAGCATTCATTCCATTTGCAGAATATTTTTCAAAATAGTTTTATGTTACAACTTAATTCTCTTATGAAGGGCAGAACCAAATGTTAGAGTTGGCCCTACAGAAAGCTAGAACTCCTGGGGTTCGTACCTTTGACCCTACAGCAGTTGCCTGAGCTGGGGCAGGAACTGGATTGCTCAGAGTCCACACCTGAGGACAAAAAGCATCTGGACATTGGCCATGTCTCTGTCTAATAGCTGCTCACTGAACCTTGGCCCTTGAATCTGATGTAAGAATCTCAATTGCTGTGTGTTCTACAGCCATATTACATATGAAGTCTCAGATAGGTTGAGCTTACATTACTTCCCTCTAAGCCAGCCACTAAGAATTCAGTGTAGCTGGCACAGGACAAGACAAATCCCTTTCTGTAGGTAGGTTTTCTGGATTATGGGGACACCTATAGGCTATCTCTGAGCCCTTGCAATTATTTAATGAACAAGGGAGACAGGAAAAGAATTGATGCTTTTGAATTATGGTCCTGGAGACGTCTATTGAATATACCATGGACTGCCAAAAGAAACAATAGATCTGTCCTAGAAGAAGTGCAACCAGAGTGCTCCTTGGAAGTAAGGATGGCCAGACTGTGTCTTACATATTTCGAACATGTAGTCAGGAGAGATCAATCTCTGGAGAAAGACATCATGTTTGGGAGAGTGGCAGGTCAATGAAAAAAAGGAAAACCCTCCACCAGATGGATTGACACAGTGTCTGCAACAATGGGCTTAAACATAAATAAGATTGTGTACCTGGCACAGAATCAGGAAGTGTTTTGACCTGCTATACATAGAGTCGCTATGAGTCGAACTCGACCCAATGGCACCTAACAACAACAGCAACAACATAATTGTGTACTGCTTATTAAGTCAATTAATTAAGAAAACAAGGATGATAGCATCCACTTAGGCCTGGAATTCACTTCACCTTGGGCTAAGACTCTAGGGGAGAGAGTCTTGCTTCAAATCTCTGAGATCTGAAAGCAACTCACTAGCTTTGGGTTTCTGTATCAGCCCTGTAACTTTGGCATCTGCAGGTAGTAGTATTCTTCTGTAACTGACTAAATAAAGGAGAAGGCTCTAACCACGTCTTCAGGCCAGAGCCAGAGTGAAGAAAACCTTCCCTTGGATCACAGCTAAAACAGGAGCTTCCAGCCAGAACTTGTCAAAGTGCTGTTCCCCTAAATCCAAGAAAAAACAGACTTGCATCGTTTCCATGACAATACTGAATTGTTTCACAGTTCAGGTTTCTCAACCACAACATTGGCCCTTTTGCTTGCCTAGTGTTTCTCTACTTAAAAAAACTTTTTCTTTCAATTTAGCTTCTCATCAAAGCTTTCTCAGACTGGATTCTGTGTGTTCCTACCAGTCAAGAGTCAGTCAGTTTTGTGTTGTAAGTTTGGTTAGTGAAAACAATAGCTATATAGAATATTCTTTTTTGTCCCAAAGACACTTCTCCATTCTACTGGATCTCCTAGTAGTATTGCCCCCTCTTTTATTTGAGAATGTGAGTTCTAGTCCTGAATAATCCTAATCCTTGTACTTTCAACTGTGAGGAATTATTTATTTTTAAATACAATTAAAGCAGAAACCATGTAAAGTAGAAATTTTATATTGTGTTCCTGTGATCTGGGTAAGGAATCATAAAAAGGAGAAAAGAAATCTTCTATTATACTTCTCATTTCCCCCCATCCTCATCCTTACTCCCCTCTTATCTATTTATGTTATTGTTATTTATGACTTTATTCTCCCCAGTTGACATGAATTATTGGCTGTAAATCAGTGTACATTTTGTTTTTATTATATTTTCTTTAGATCATTAAAATTTCATTGCTTGCTAAAATTTCCATGAATTTTTTAATATGAAGATTCTATGATTTCAATTAAATTAAATAATTATTTCAGCAGGTACCTACTCTATACCTGTTATGGGTTGAACTATCTCCCCCCAAAGATAGGTTGAAGTCCTAATCCCTGTACTTGTGAATGCAATCTTATTTAGAAATAGAGTGTTCATGGGTGTATTCAAGTTAAAATGATGTCTTGCTGGATTGGGGATGGGAGATGCTTTTGGTAACTGGCATCCCTATGAGAAAAGAAAGATTTGGGTGCAGAGTCAGAGATACCCAGGGAAAACACAGATGTAAAGACGGAGGTGGAGACCAGAGTGGTAGAGCTATAAACCAAGGAATGCAAAGGACTGTGGGAAACTACCAGAAACTGGGAAAGGCAAGTGTTCTCCCCTGGAAGCCTTAGAGACAGCAGGCCCCTGCTAACACTTCATTTTGATCTTCTAGTGTCTAGAACTGTGAGATGATAAATTTCAGTTGCTTTAAGCCACTCAGCTCGTGGTACTTGGTTATAGCAACCCTTGGACGATGCCCAAAATGAGGGTGGTATGTAAAGATAAATAAGATACAATTCCTATCGTCAAAGTGGTCACAATCTAGGAGAACACAGCTGTGGACATTTTAAAATTATGAACTTTTAGTGTGACATAAGTGTGAATATAGACATTTGTATACACTATAGAGACAAGATTAATGAGGGAATAATCAGCCAGGTGCAGTGGTACATGCCTGTAATCCCAGCGACTTGGGAAACTGAGGCCAGAAGATTGAGAATTTGAGGCCAGAGGCAGCCTGTGTAATTTAGCAAGGCCCTATCTCAAAATAAAAAATAAAAAAAGAGGTGAGGGTGCATCTCAGTGGTAGAGCACTTGCCTAGTATGTGTGAGACCCAGGGTTTAACCCCCTAGTACTAAAAAAAATTTTTAAAGAAAGCAGAGCCAGAGCAGTGGCGCATGCCTATAATCCCAGCAGCTCAGGAGGTGGAGGAGGGAGGATTGCAAGTTCAAGACCAGAGGTAGTCTGCGTATCTTAGTGAGACCTTGTCTCAAAAAGTTAAAAAAAATGGACTGGGGGCGCAGCTCAGTGGTCCAGCACTTGCAAAGTATGCAGGTGCGAGGCCCTGGGTTCAACGCCCAGTACCACAAGAAACAAAACAAAACAAAACAAAAAAGCAGAGAATAACTAACCAATTGGAAATACTATATAGAAACTTTGCCAAAAAAGTGAATTTTTTAAATTCCTTAAAATTATTTATATATGTATGAAAACACTACCTTTTTTAGTGAATCTTTGTTGTTGTTGTCGTTGTTTGAGACAAGATATTTCTATATAACCAAGGCTGGCCTCGAACTTGAGATCTTTCTGCCTCAGCTTCCTGAGTGCTGGGATTACGGACGTGCACCACCACATTGGGCTTTAGCAAAACTTTCTCCCTTTTATGCTTGACATCCCTCCTACTCTCCACCTCTTTCAACCTATATTAATTAGTGCCTCCACCCCAGTTACCTTTCATACTTTGATATTTATTTTTTCTACATTTTTATTTAGGCTTAGGGAATCAGTCCTATTCAAATTCAGATATATGTTGCCATTGTTCATTTACAAAAGTGTTATAAGTATTTTCTGTATCTTCCTTTTGTCAATAAAACCCTGTGGAAATCCCTCCATTTCAATTACTACACCTCTAAATCACTCTTTTTAGTGACTACCTAATATTCCATCGTAGAACCCTACCATGTTCCATCAATCATTCCTCTGCTGAGAGGTGTTATAAGAATTGTTGCAATAAATAACCTTGGATATGTATTCTTACATGCTGTTGTTTCTTTCTATGCACTAGATTCCCAAGAGTAGGCTTTCTATGGCAAAGGACATACTTTTAATATTTTTAAAATATTAGGTTGCTTTACAAAAATGTTATAACACTTCACTTTTCCATTAGTGGTGTGTGAGAGTGGCCCTCCCTCTCTCTCTCTTCCCAACAGCCACATATGCCATTAAGATCTTTTTAAAAGCTGTGCACAGTACTACATGCCTCTAATCCCAGAGACTCAGGAGGCAGAAGGATGGAAAGTTCAAGGCCAGAGGCAGCCTGTGCAATTTATCGAGACCCTGTCTCAGAATAAAAAATACACAATGGGCTGGAAGTACAGTCCCGTGGTAGAGCACTTGCAAACGTATGTGGGAGACTGTGGGTTTAACCCCCAAGTACAGTCTGAAAAAATCTTTTAAAATATTTCCCAGCTAGCTGGGTAAGACTCACATCCATTAATTTGCAGTTTGTGGACTATTTGTATTTTAGCAACTTCTTCTTCTTCTTCTTCTTCTTCTTCTTCTTTTTTTTTTTTTTTTTTTTTTTTTTTTTTTTTTTTTTTTTTTTTTTTTTTTTTTTTTTTTTTTTTTTTTTTTTTTTTTTTTAGTGGTACTGGGGGTTGAACCTAGGGCCTTGTGCTTGCATGCTTTGCAAGTACTGAACCACTGAGCTGCACCCCCAGCCCATTTTCTCTTTTCTTTTTTCTTTTTTTTTTTTAACTTTTTGAGACAGGGTCTCGCTAAATTACACAGACTGCCTCTGGTCTCCAACTTGCGATTCTCCTGCCTCCACCTCCCGAACTGCTGGGATTACAGGCGCCACAGCACCTGGCTTTTTCCCTGAATTATGTTTTCACATTTTTGTTTGTTAATTGTGTTTAATTGAATGACTTACTCTTTCTCATTGTTTACTCGTAACATGTGAGATTACTTTGGATATTAGCAGCATTAATGATATTTTCGTCAGTCTATCATTTATCATTTGACTTTTTAAATTGTCATTACATCTTTTGTCACATAAAATTTTGAGATTTTATGTAGTCAAATCCTTTTTTTTTTTTTTTTTTTTTTTTTGAGACAAGGTACCCCAACCTGGCCTGGAACTGGCTATGAAGCCCCAGGTCAGTCTCAGACTCACTATGTAGCCCAGACTGGCCTCTAACTCGCTATCCTCCTACCTCAGCCTCCCTAGTGCTGGAATTACAGGAGTGCCCCACCATTATATGCTCTGGTTTCCAGTTTTGAAAAGACAATTTCTCTGCCACATTCATTTTATCCCCTAAATTTTCTCACAGGATTCATATTTTGATTTTGATTTTGATTTTTACAATTAAGTCTAGTCTATCTTAGGTTAATTTTTGTCTATTATATAAACAAAGGCCTAATTTTGTTTTATTTTCTAATAAGTAGACTTTTCCCCGTGGAGTTAAACTACTCCCACTTCACATTAAATTCTCACAGAGCCTGAAATCCACTTCTGATTTTTCTATTCATTTCCACTGACTTTTTTTGGGGGGGGTCTATTCTTAGCCCAATTCCAGTTTGATTTGCTTACATGATCTCCAATTTCTTCTTCAAGGAAGAGCCCTTCATAATCTTATTGTGCATGATTTTCTTGGCTACTAATATTTGGCATTCATTTTTCACAGGCACTTCAAGATTCAAGGTCTTGTGTAAAGGTACATGTCTACCTCAGCCTGAGTCACATGCTGAGGGTGGGAAGCAAGCTCTGCTTTTCATTTTTAACCATCAAACATGAAGTTTCTGATTATCCAAATGCCTTTCCATGATGAAGATCTGACTGCTCCCAGGGACCTCAGACTCACTGCAGAAGAAGTCTGATCATTTCCCCTGAAAGAGCTAGAAAGGCAGTACTTTCTATGCCAAGAAGACAAGTTATGCTCCTGGGGTCAACACAAGGACATCACTTCCTAGAGTAGCAGAAAAGAACACACACACACACACACACACACACACACACACACACACACACACACACACATTAATTCTCTGTTATATCACATTAAGGAACTTGGATTTTATCTTATAGGCATTTAATTTGCCATTTAAAAGTTTTAAGTGGAAAAGTCCCAAGATTAGTTTGGCAGGAGTGAGGTAGGTGGAGTAGAGGAGTAAGAAACTGGAAAGTGGAAGCCCAGTTGAGATACTACTGCAGAAGTCTAGGCAGAGATGATAAAGATCTGAAATAAGGCAATTGTCAGAGGTGTAGAAAGAAACAGATTGGAAAACCACTTAGCAGGTAGAATTGACAGGATCAGTGACTTGTTTTCATGTTGAATTAGAGAAGAATCCTGAATGACTGGCTGCCTGATTTCTAGCTGGGTAAAGGAGTGGATGTTATATAATTAAATAATACAGAGAATGCAGGAGGAAGAATAGACGTGGGTGGTAACGTAGATCTTTAGCTTAGTTTGGGACATGTTGAATTCTAAGGACTGATATATTTCAGTGGAGATTCCCAGTGGGCATGAATATTGTATGAAGTTTGGCTCTAAGAGGGGACCGAGACTGGGCAAATGGTTTTGAGAATCATCAGGAGAGATGTGGCAGTCAAAACCAGTGGGGAGGAGAGCTGAGGGTGGGACCCTGAGGGACACCAATCTTTACCAGAAGAGGAGGAACCGGAGCCAGTCAGGGACTGAGAAGGAGCCACTTAAGAAGCAGAAAGTGGTAAGGCAGAAGGTAAGAGAGATGCTTTTGAAGGAGGAGGAAGCGATTGGCTGTGTTATAGGCAGCAGAGAGGAGGTCTCCAGTGGCTTTGGCAATGATCAAGTCCATTGTGAACTTGGCAGAGCAGTTTTGATTGAGTGCGGGGTAAAGAAGACAGGTTTTAAATGCAGAGTGAAGGCCAAGAGTAAAGAGCTGTGCCAGATGCCTCCCCTTTGTCCCTCCAGCCTCACACTGCACCTCTCTGTTCTCAGCCCTGGTTTTGTTGTTTTTAGGTGTTGTCTGTCAAGTCGAGTCCAACTCATAGTACAATAGAACGAAATGCTCCCCAACACTGTGCCATGCCCCACACTGTTGTCAGTGCTTCTCTGCTATTCATAGGGTTTTCAATGGCAGATTGTTTTGGGAATGGGCTGCCAGGTCGTTCTTCCTAGCCCACAGCATCTGGTATTCCCAGGTGGTCTCCCATTCAAGGACTAACCAGGCGGACCCTGCTTAGCTTCAGAGATCAGGTGGGATCGGATGCCAGGGTGCTATGGCTGCAGACTCCATCCTGGTACATGGTAGCAATGAGAACAGATTCTCTTGACTCCATTTGGCCGATGGGGAGCCCTGGGGGGATGGTGGAGGGAAGGAGAATGGGGCTGGGGATGTATGTTTTCCCAAGTCCTTCTGTGTGGGGTCAGCTTCATGTGCTTAACCAGAGGTCACAGCTCCCTGCCCTGGCTTCAGGGAACCACAGTCTCCTGACTCCTCTCAGGCCTCAGTGTGGTTAACAGTTCTGCTTTTCTAGGCCTGAGATTCTCTTCCCTCCTGTATTTCTCTACAATCTGCTCACATCTTTGCAGGTAGACCTTTGTTAAAACCTCTTTGAATTATTTTATTTTGAATATGCCATCCATCTCCTCCTGGAAGCCTGGATGGCGTAGGGAAGAACCTTGGCTGAAAAAGGAGAGAAAGAGAGAAAGATACAGGGGGGCAAAGGAGGCTTTGTTGTTGTTGTTAGGTGCCGTCGAGTCGGTATCGACTCATAGCGACCCTCATGGGGTTTTCAATGGCTGACTGTTTCGGGATTGCCTTGGGAGTGGATTGCCAGGTCCTTCTCCCATTTTTGCGGTGCTGGGAATTAAACTCGGGACCTCAGAGACTGCAGCGCAGCACTCTACCAACTAAGCCAAATCCCAAAATTCAATTTTATGTTTGTTGTTGTTGTTAGGTGCCGTCGAGTCGGTATCCGACTCATAGCGACCCTCATAGGGTTTTCAATGGCAGACAGTTTCGGGATTGCCTTGGGAGTGGATTGCCAGGCCTTTCTCCCATTTTTGTGGTGCTGGGAATTGAACTTGGGACCTCAGCGACTGCAGCTCAGCACTCGACCAACTGAGCTAAATCTCAGCCTGAGGCTTTGTTAGCCGCTTTTATTTTTTAAGCATTGGAGAGGCTTAGACACATGGACGAGTTCATGAAGTTCTAACAGGTCCATGTCAAAGTGTAACCTGAGAGTCAGGAGGAAGGAGGCAGAGAGCTCCTTGCTGGCCTTGGAGTCTGTGATATTATACTATTATACTAGAGCTCCAGCTATCCGAGAACTTGTGTTTCCAGTTCACCAAGATGGTCCCTTTGCCAGGTTTGCCCGTGGCTATGTTGGCAAATGTTGGTCTGTGCCCTTGATGGATGAAAAAGTAGACATAGAGGCACAGAGGAGAAAGAACAAAGGTTGGGACCGAAAAGAGAAATGTCAGGGCAATCAGACAATAAACAATGCGGTTGGTGTTTTGTTAAGCTTTGCAAGGCTTTGAATAACGGAGCCCGGCTCACCTTGCCGGCTTGACGGTTACCTCTCATGGGTCACTGACGTGATTATATTGCTCTTCTTTACAGGCCTCCTTTCTCCTTCTCAAATGTAGTAAGTCCAGTTGTGCCCTTCAGCCTGAGTCCTGGCCTGCACTTTGGCAGTTTCCTCAACTCTTACCTATCCTAATTCCTTCTTATTCTCAGATCTCTCTTAAACACCACTTGCTCGGCAATCCCTATTTAACCAATCACCAAGTCCTATCTATTATGTTGTTGTTGTTGTTGTTGTTAGGTGCCGTGGAGTCGGTATCCGACTCATAGCGACCCTCTGTACAACAGGGGAAACACTATTGTCAGTGCTTCTCTGCTGTTCATAGGGTTTTCAATGGCAGATTGATTTTTGGGAGGGGGTTGCCAGGTCCTTTTCCCAAGCCTACAGCTTCTGGTGTCCCCTGGCAGTCTCCCATCCAGGTACTAACCAGGCCTGACCCTGCTTAGCTTCCGAGATCTGACGGGAAAGGATGCCACAGGGCTACCGCTGCAGGCCCTATCTATTATAGGGCACACATATTTTGTGATCTGTAATGTTTCTATTTTCTTATTTCTGTCATCGTGGGTCAAGCTTTCATGATCACTTCCCTAAACTGGTAAGAAACATTCCAACAGAACTCCCTGCCTCTTCTCTCTTTTCTCTACAATCTTTTAATTGCAACCACAGTCTTATTCCTGAAACCCAAATCTGACACTAGCACTCCCTTGCTTAAAATCCTTTTGTGGTTCCCCAGTATTTCTCATATAAAGTTCAAAATTTTTAGTATGGCTCAACAAGACTTGTTCAAATCTTTCCCAACTAAGTAATCTAAAAATATGTAAAAAGTTATATGTATAGTATAGCAGTTTTGTGTTAGTATAACAAACTATCTGAGGCAGAAAAACTTTATAAAGAAAATAGTTTATTAGCTGTGAGTTTTGGAGGCTGAAAATCCAAACAGCATGGTATAGGATCTGGCGAGCAGCCCCATTGGCTACATCACCTCATGGTGGACAGCAAAAGTGGGAATGTGTGGGAAGTGATCTCATCTACAAATGGGAAGCCAGAGAGACACTGGGTTCACATAATCCCTCCTGAAACCATGCCCACAGTTGACCTAAGGGTGTCTCACTGGCTCCCATCTCTTAAAGGCTCTGCCACCTCCTAGTTCTACCATCCTAAGACCAAGTCTCCAACACATGGGCCCTCAGAGGGATGCATATCTAAACCAAGGCACATAGTAATGATCACTGGGTCTTATATAAGTTTCCTATTTCTACTGTTGGGAGGAGGGCCTGGCAATCCACTCCCAAGGCAATCCCGAAACAGCCATTGAAAACCCTATGAGGGTCGCTATGAGTTGGATACCGACTCGATGGCACCTAACAACAACAACAACAACATTTCTACTGTAACAAGTTACCAAAAATTTAGTGCCTTAAAGATATTTGTTATCTTAGAGTTGTAGAGGGCCAGAAATTTGGAATAAGTCTCACTGTGCTAAAATCAATGCTCAACGGGACTGCTTTCCTTCTTGAGGCTCTTGAGGACAATCTGTTTCTCTGCCTTTTCCAGCTTCTAGAGGCTGCTCATATTTTTGGGCCATGGCTCCCTTCCTCCATGTTCAAAGCCAGGAACATTGCATGAGACTTTCTCATGTTGTCATCTCTTTTTTCCTCTCTTCTGCCTTCTCCCATTTACAGGGATCTTTATGATTACACTAGATCCACCTAGAAAATCCAATATAATCTTCCTGTCTGTAGTTTATTTGATTAGCAACCTTAATTCCTCATTGTCAGATAATTCAGTATAGTCACAGATTCTGAGGATTCGGGCACAGCCATCTTTGAAGGCAAATTTAATTGAAAGTCGGGAAGAAATTGACATATGTAGGAAGTAAATAAAGGCAGAAAGCTTAAAAATAAGGATGAAAATCTCTCAGTCTGTACTTTCTAAATTATGATCTGAAGGTGGGTGGCCCATGCCTATAATCCCAGCAGTGCAGGAGGCTGAGGTAGGAGGATCATGAGGTTGAGGCCAGAATCAGCCTGAGTAATTTAACAAGACTCTGTCTCAAGATAGAAAAAAATTTTAAAGGGGATTCTGAGGATGCAGCTCAGTGGTAAAGCACTAGCAAAGTGTGCCCAAGTGCCTGGCTTCAAACTCCCAGTATTACAAAAAAAAAAAAAGGTAAATAAATTAAAATTTAAAATAAAAATAAAATAAATTATAATCTGTCATGGCCAAAAGCAGTATGGCGTTAGTAGACCAGGTCCAACTCAGAGCCGTTGTACCCAGAGTTGAACCCCTTTCCATTTACCACTTAGTTGGTTGTTGAAGAAGTAGGTCTCTTATACCCACTTTCCTAACCCATGGATTCTTCCTCTGCAGAAGAATAGCAATACCTGCCTGCCTAGCTCACAGAATTGTGACAAAATTCAAAACTGATCAGGCGTGTGCATAAGATTTGCTATATGATACCCAATGCAAACCTAAATCATTTAGATTTGTTTATTTATCTATATGTGTGCCGGATATCGAACCTCATGAATGGTAGGCAAGTGCTTTACAACTGGAGTTCTACATCCCCAGCCCTTTTATTTACTTTTTTATTTATTTAGTCTCACTAAATTGCCCAAACTGATCTTGAACTTGGTATCTTCCTTTCTCAGCCTCCTGAGTAGCCAGGATTGAAGGTGTGTTCTACCACACTCAGCATAGCTGTGTGATATGAAGGAGAAACTTAATAAATGTTGGGTAAGGAGTTGAATAAATGAGCTCAGCTTGCTGATTACCTTATTTTAATCAAAGACAAAATGCAGGGACAACGTCATCTATCATATTTTAATTAAAGACTATGCAGGAATGACCTCATCTTTAAAACTTACATGAAGCATAACCAACACACGTGACATCACCATTGTGAAGACACTCTCCTCCCCTTTAGATGCCTGACTCTAAGACTTTTATATGGGACAAAAAATCTTTAACCCACCATTTGAGACTTGGCTTAAAATGAATCATGCCTGAACAAGGTACCATTGAGACTTAAATGACACTAAGGTATGCATGATTAATTCCCTTTTTTAAAAAACATGGTTTAATAGGAAATAAGGGAAAATGATTTTGTTTTTGTTTGCTTTATTTTTTGTGGCTTTAAATTTTAAACACTACTGTGCTGTGCTTTGTTATCTGCACTGCTAAAAAGATGAATGATGTGTAAATTCAAAGCTAGCCACCCATCATTCTAGTAGGCTATAAAACAGGCCTTCCGTATTTCTTCTATTTTCCTACCCTTGAAATCTTGGATCTCCTCCATAATTTAACCTGACATGTGACTACAAAATTGATTAGAAGTTAAAAATAAAAAGCAAAGACAATATAACCCCTAAATTATATATGAACAACAACCTGGCTCAAAAGAAGAGTAGATCACAAGGCATTTGACTGATTTCTCTCCAGATATCAAATGCCTATTAGTCCGCTCTTGCTATGATCAAAACAGTCATCACAAACACCATAATGAAAAAAATCCACATGAAGAATCGGTCTATGACCTTCGCAACCTTCTTCCATTCACTGCCCTTGGAATTGGTGGCCTTGTGGTCTTTGAGGCACTTGGCAATGTATTCGATATTTCTTGTCAACGCTTCATACCGTGCACAGTAACCATCATCCTGTGGGGTCTCCCTCTGGCAACCCAGGTCATTCTTTAAGAGTTTGTTCATGTCCTTCCTTCTGGAAAGGTCTTTGTTCCTGGATGTTTTCAGGTCAGACTCTGGGAATTTACTATAAACTTTCATGAGGTGGTCCCGCTCCTTGTTGTGGTGCGGGCTGAGGCAGCTCTCTCCCACATCATAGACAAACAAGAGCCTGGCCATGTATTTCAGGATGACCACCCTGGCCCAGTGTGGCACTGGCCGGGCCTCAGCCCCACAGAAGTGGATGTTCATCACCATGATGGTCAGCGCGGTGGAGGCTGTGATCAAGGCCATTGTAGCTATGTAGTATTTGCCTGGAATTCAAGTAACATCAGCTAAGTTAGCTTTTACACTGTCTTCATAGTCGCTGAAAAACAAAGAAACAAGCTGGGCGTGGTGGCGCACGTCTGTAATCCCAGAGGCTTGGGAGGCGGAGCCAGGAGGATTGCAAGTTCGAGACCAGAGGAAGTCTATGTAATTTAGCGAGACTCTGTCTCAGGAAGTAAGGAAAAAAAATAAAAGGGCTGGGGGTGCAGCTCAGTGATCCAGCACTTGCAAAGCATGCAGGCATGAGGCCCCGGGATCAACCCCCAGTACCACAAAAACAAAAGAACAAAAAACAAAAAAAGAAAAACAAAGAAACAAACACTTTTTCTAAGGAAATGGTCTACCCTGTGGTCATTAGTGTAGACTTTTGAATCAGACTTCCCAGCTTTGTCACCCACGAGGCTTGTTAACCTAGAGCAAGATATATAATCCTGCTAAGCTTCAGCTTCTTCCTCTCTAAGTATAACAATAGTTTCTAACTCACAAAAAAAAAAAAAAAAAAAAAAATATGGTGATGCTTAACGGAGATAATGCCTGCAGCCATAGCCCTGTGGTATCCTATCCCGTCAGGTCTCGGAAGATAAGCAGGGTCAGGCCTGGTTAATACCTGGATGGGAGACAGCCTGGGAACACCAGAAGCTGTAGGCTTGGGAGAAGGACCTGGCAACCCCCTCCCAAAAATCAATCTGCCATTGAAAACCCTATGAACAGCAGAGAAGCACTGACAATAGTGTTTCTTCTGTTGTACAGAGGGTCGTTATGAGTCGGATACCGACTCGACGGCACCTAACAACAACAACAACAACAACGGAGAGAATATATATAAAGTTCTCAGCACTGTCCTTGGTTCCAAGTTAGAAGGTTTGCATATGTTTGTTGAGATCATGAGGTGAAAAACTTTTCTACTCTCAACAAACAGTTAATGAACTTGACCAGTTCTTAGAATTGTCCTCAGATTTCATTCATATGGAAATAATTCCTATTGTATAAGAAAGGAGACACTGGTTCACTGTCTTTAAAATGTGATTGTATATAGCAAATGCTCATGAAAAAGGAAAATGAAGGCAAGAGACAATAAGGATAAGGGCACAAATTTATGAAACATAAAGCAAAAAACTAAGAACACGAACAAAACCAAAGCCAAGTTTTTGAAAAGAGTAATAAAACTGGGCACATTGGGCACACTTCCGGTCCCAGCTACTCAGGAGGTTGAGGTAGGAGGAATGCTTGAGCCCAGGAGTTCAGGCCAGCTTTGGCAATGTAGAAAGGCCCCACCCTCCCCACCCCCCAAAAAATAGGAGAAAAAAATAATGAAATTAATAATTTTTGACAAGGCCACTCATAGACTAGAAAGATAGAGCAAAATGAAGGGAAGGAGAGAGGGAGAGGAGAGAGTGTGCCAAAGAATAGAGATTTAGAAAAAATAAAAATAGTATTATAAATATCATATGATAGTGTATTTGATAATCTAAATGAAATTTCTAGAAAACTTTGTTGTTAGGTTCCTTTGATTTGGGTCCGATTCATAGTGACCCTCATAGGGTTTTCAATGGCTGATTGCTTTGGGATTGTTTTCAGGAGTGGATTGCCACGTCCTTCTCCCAACTAGAAAACGTTGTTGTTGTTGTTAGGTGCCATCGAGTCAGTATCTGACTCACAGCGACCCTCATAGGGTTTTCAATGGCTGACTGTTTTGGGATTGCCTTGGGAGTGGATTGCCAGGCCCTTCTCCCATTTTTGCAGTGCTGGGAACCGAACTCAGGACCTCAGAGACTGTAGCACAGTGCTCTACCAACTGAGCTAAATACCAGCCCCAACTAGAAAACATAAGAGGTCAAAATTAGTGCAAGAAGAAAGAACACTTGAATAGAAATTGGAATCAGTCAAATATATCTTCTCCCACATAAAAAGGCTCTAGGCCCCAAAGAATTTATAAGTGACTTTTACCAAACCTTCAAGGAACAGAAATTCCTATCTTATACACATTGTTCTAGGAATAGAAAAGCAGGGATAGCTTCATTTTATTAAATCAATTTAACTAAATGTGATGAGAAAAGAAATATTAAGATCATTTTGCTTAGAGACATTTGAGAATGCCATATAAAATATTATCTGAGCCCAAAAGTGTTTTAAAATGACAATATTTCATCACAAAGGAGAATGTGGCCCAGCAATACAAAGAAGTTCAACATTAGAAAACCTATTGATTACTGGGCGTGGGGGCACACACCTGTAATCCCAGCAGCTCGGGTGGTGGAAGCAGGAGGATTGCAAGTTCAAGACCAGAGGCAATCTGAGTAATTTAGCGAGACCCTGTCTCAAAAAGTAAAAAAAAAATGGGCTGGGGGTGCAGCTCAGTGGTCCAGCAATTGCAAAGCATGCAGGCGCAAGGCCCTGGGTTCAACCCCCAGTACCGCAAAAAAAAAAGAAAAGAAAAGAAAAAGAAAACCTATTGCTGTACTTTACTACATTAATGGATGAAAGAAAAAGTTCACATGATTATAGATGAAGACATGAACAGATGAAGACAAAGCATTTGATAATGTTTAGCATCCATTTATTATTTGTTTAAAACTCCAGGTTAACTAAAAAGGGGGACTTTCTAAGTAAGCTAAAGAAAGACTATAGGGTAGAAACACACATTGAATGCTACACTTAACTGCAGAAAATTTAAACATGTTTATAAAATTAGGAGTACATTTCATAGATGCTACACATACACCTTGTGATTGTCAATAAATATTTTTGATATCTGGGTACACAGTTTCTAAAAAGATAAATTTCATATTATCATAGAAACACAAGTAATGCTTGTAAATTCCTGTGAGCCATCTCTCTTCCGAGAGACCTGCCAGTGATCCCACCCCAGATAGGTTTATGATTGGATGGCATCACTGTCAATCATTTCTGCCTCAGGAGAGATAATAAGAATGTGGGTATATATTTCTCTCTTTATTAGTGGGGAGGAAAACTTTCTGTGTTTATTTCTCAAAAAGGGCGTGTGTGTGTGTGTGTGTGTGTGTGTGTTCGGGGAGACATAAAAAGGAAAAAAAAAATCTCCAGAACAAATCAATGTAGTAATGTCTGAATACTGGGTAATTGGATTCTGTACAGAACAAAAGGTTCTGTACAGAACACAAAATTCACTTGATACTGGCCTCTAGCCCTCTTGGAGTTCTGAAATTTCTCCTCATTGCTTATTTTGAGAAACTAAAAATTAGGTCTAGTTTTTGATTCCGGTAAGCATCTATTACAACAGCAAGTAGTTGAGATGGACGTGTTGAATTGGTGGGGTGCCTGCAGTGGCAGGAAGTAGGTGTTAAAGTTGATAGAAATTTCAGAACCAGGTAGGTAAAGGAGTGGGGAGGCAGTCTAACACTCCGAAGAACATTTCTTTACTGCAGATCTTTGAAAATGTGTTCTGTTCTAGACCCATCTCAGATTTCTAAATCTTGGTCAGATTGCTAAACCAATCTCTTTGCATGTAGGGATCTGCATTTTAATAAGCTCCCCCACTGTTCTTTATACCTAGTAAAGGTAGAGAATTATTCTGTTAAGGGTAGATGTCAGGCTAAAAACTCCAGCTCATCTTTCTGTCATCCTTGCCATTCTTCCAAAGAGGAAAGCCTTTATAATGTGACAAGATACCAAAAGTCAGTACTTACCATATGGCAGGTTCTGCACTAAGCAATAACCCAGGAGGTAGCAATTATCCAAATGTTTCAGATGATAAAGCAGAGACTAAGAGATTAAGCAATTTGCCTAGGGTTGATCAAGAAGCAAGTGGCAAAATCAGCATTCAAATGCAGGCTTCTTTGACTTCAAAATCAGAGCCTTTGCTTCTAAGTCAGTGGTTTTCAGACTTGAACAAACAATGCATCAGAATCACCTCAAAGGCTTGTTTAAACAGTTTTCTAGGACTTGCCTCCAGAGTTCAGTAGGTCTGAGAGGCAGTGCTAGGAATTTGCGTATCAGAGTTCCCAGGTGATGCTGAGGCTGTGGGTCCAGAAGCCACCACTTTGAGAACCACTGCTCTAAACTATAATGACTCTAGTTGTTCTTTTAAGTAAACCTAGGCACCACAAGACTGATTTCATTCCAACAACCATTGTTGTCGTTAGGTGCTATTGAGTGGGGTCCAACTCATAGCGACCCTATGGACAACAGAACGAAACAGTTTCTAACACTGTGCCATGCCTTGCACTATCCAGTGCTTCTCTGCTATTCAACAACCATATCTACCGGTATATTCAAAGGTAACAACTGCAGGGTGTGAGGGCAATATGCTGTAGGGAAAAATTGGGAGGAAATTGGCAAAAACCCCCAAACTGGGAAAATGGCTTTTGAAGATCTGGTTTGTAAATAAGAAATCTAGGGAAAATGAAAGTAACTTGGTTGGACGTTTGTACAAAACCCTTCACAAATCCCCTGAACCTGACTGGACAATTGGACTTAAAGCTGATTGGCTCAAGCCATTCCGTGGGTGAGCTATATAAGGAACTGCACTGGCAGCTTGACCCTTTTCCGCCTGGACCTTCCACAAAGAAACAACTTGCCCTTTTTTGGCCCGGACCTTTGACCACCAAAATGAAAGACCCTGTTTTCACCCAGACCACCTATGAGGAAACAGCTCTCCCAGCTCTCGCCCCAACCTTTGGTGAGGAAAGAACGCTCTCCCACCATGATCATCAACAAGGAAAGAACCCCCTCTCCGTCCGAGGAAGCAAGAACTCTCTCTGCGTGACCACCGAGACCACCAACATGGGTGTTTGCCCCCGGAAGGCAAAAGTGCCCGAGGCTTTTCCTTTCTCCCATCTCCACCGGCATCCCGATGGCCTCAGGAGTCGGCGCCCCCGCACCCGAGAGTCCCAAGTGAATTGTGTTTAGTATCTGTGTGCATGGCACCGCCACCTGTTGGAACACCCAGGCTGGACTGGGAGGCGTGCGCCCCACAATATGCCTGTGATGATTATCACTCCATTGATTGCCAGGGTTGATAAGTAGGTGTCCCCTTCCTCCCTTTCTCCATGTGTGTCCTTCTTGAAGTTGCATTTTCAGTCAAAGAGGACAACCATCCCTAACAGAGGAGGGCCATTCGGCAATCAAGGCTATATGAGCAGCCGCAGTCCCCTGAGGCTACTCACATACCTCTCAAAGATGACAACTTCAGACATGGAATGAATTATGTGAAAACTATATTGAGACTTAAGGAGGCACGACTGTACAGTTTAAAGGCACACACAAGCCCAAATTGCTACAAAGCTAGGCTGGAAGTATGTGATGCTTGAACTCACCTATCAATGGAACATTTTCGGAGGCTGGCATGATCTCTGCCACCATTAGCTGAAATACGGTCATGGCCAACAGAATGGTCACTCCCAGGGAGACCTTCTCCCCGGAGGCTGCTGGGAGATAAAAACTCAGCGGAGCGAGGAAAGAGATGAGGACACAGGGGACGAGCAGGTTGACAATGTAGAAAGAGGACCTCCTCTTCAGAAGGAGAGTGAAGGTCACATCTGGGTAGGGCTCAGAGCAGCAGCCATAGGAGATCACGTTCTTCACGGCAGGCATGCCATGGACCTCCCACTCCACATCTTCGATGAAATCGGAGAGATCCCCGCTGTCTAGGGCAGTGAATATGTCCACCTGATTGCCATTGTAGGTCCAGGAACCAAAGGTCAGGTTGCACTGTTGGTTGTCAAAGGGGAAGTAGGTGACATCCACCACGCAGGAGCTTTTGATGATGGCTGGGGAATCCCAGGTGATGAGCCCATCATACCGCAGGACCACATTGGTGTTCACAGGTTCTGAAGATTCATCGTCAGCCCTGGAAGTCAGGCAAGGAAAATGGCAGTCACTTGCTAAAAGAACTTAACCAGCTTCCTGACCTCTAGACAGCTCACTGCCCTGTACCTGTCCCTTCAGCATCCTTGGTAATGGACTACTATTCTCCTGGTCACACAGGCTTGCAAGTTTGGAATCACTGTGAATTTGTGTTTCTCCTCCATCTCCTATAACTAGTTAGGGCCAAGTTCTCTTGCATTCTTCCTTTAAAATATTCTTGCTTGGTTTTCCTTTCTGTCCATTCCCAATGCCACTCCCTTGGTCCAAGTCTAATGATTTGAACATCCAGACACAAAATAAGTCTGTTAAGGCTAAAATCTGCTTACCTGATTTTGTTCACTTGGGCACCAGTGTTTTAAATATAGTTTTTTGTTGCTGTTATAAGAATTGTACGTTTATTTGGAGAATTTGGAAAATACAGAGGAAAAAAATCATTCACCTTTAATCTCAGAGATAATCACTTATTCTAGATATATCTCTTTCTGCTTTGCCAGCATCTGTGCCTAGTATTTTCCTTTAGGGAATTATTCTATCTCCACCACCATTGGAAGGCAGAGGAACTATTTGCATGAGCTCATGAGCACAAAACTGGCTTCTGTAATAGAGGGGCACTAGTGTAAACATCATGTTTGGGAAAGTGGCAGGTCAACGAAAAAATGGAAAACCCTCCACCAGATGGATTGACACAGTGTCTGCAACAAGGGGCTTAAACATAAATAAGATCGTGTGCCTGGCACAGAATTGGAGAGTGTTTCAATCTGCTGTACATAGGGTCACTATGGATTGGACGTGACTCGACAGCACCTAACAACAACAAATGTAAAGTTAGGTTTTCAGGCAATGGGGAAAGGGAAGCAGACCCAGGGTTAGGATTCAAGAGATCATGACTCCTGGATGGGCTGATTAAGGAGTAAGAGTAAAATCTAGGCTACCACTTGCCAGTGTTCCCTCCTTAAGGGAAATTCATGCCCACTAGAAGCCTCCACCCAAGGATCCCCACCAGATGCCCCTCATTCATGTTGTTCTGAGCGGCAAAAGAACTTTCCTCAACTCACAGAAACTTGGGTTCAAATTAAAAAGAGAAGGAAACTCCCTCAACAGCAGGTGGAGAAACTGAGCTTGAATTGGGGCAGTGAGATCTGGCTCCTTCTCTGATGTTGCCTGTGGACCAGCAGCACTATCACCATCTGGAGCTTTTAGGAATGCAGAACCCACCCCAAACCTACTGAATCCGGATCTGAATTTTAGCAAGATCCTTAGGTGATCCGTGTGCACTTTACAGTTTGAGAAGCATGAATGTTAGCTATAGATATACACAAGGCTCCTTGCTCTGAGACGAGGAAAGAACCAACTGTTCTATGATCCAGTTCACCCTTCGCTCCACAGCAGCCAAAATCCATAGGCTAGCTTCTAGACGACCTATTCCATTTTAGTTTTAGTAGCTCCATTATTATTGCTGTATAATCATGAATAGTGAACACCATTATAGATTGAACTGTATCCCCAGAAGATTCATATGCTGAAGTCCTAGTCCACCAAAATGTGACCTTATTTAAGAACAGGGTAATTATAGATCTAACTAGTTGAGATGATGTCAACAGGGTGAGCATATAACCCAATCACTAGTCTCCTTATAAAAGAGGAAATTTAGGCACAGGAAGCATCAAGGGAGAATACCATGTGAAGATAAAGGCAAAGGTCCAGGTGGTGCTTCTATAATTCAAGGAATAGTAAAGATCCCAGAAAACCACTGGAAGCTAGAGGAGAGGCACAAGACAGTTTCTTCCTCATAGCCAACACTTTGATCTCACTCTTCAAGCCTCCAGAAGTAGGAGATGAGAAATATTCATTCTTTAAGTCACCTAATTTAGCAAAATACCAAACTAATGCTGTTTATAATCTGTCAACTGAAATGACAGAATACAGATTGAATTTGATGGTCTCCTTCCAGCCCTCTGCTTTTATGACCTATTGCTCTATTATCTGAGGTTTCATGACCATTATTTCAGGGTCTAGGGACATGGATTAATACTCCAATAAATACTCCTTTTTCATTCTGTTTAATTTTTTTTTTTTAATTGACAGTTTCACTGCAGGAAAACCTCAGGTCTGACTAACACATACTTGTTATACAGGACAATGTCCGGCCTCCACACCAGGTCGCTGGGAATCCTGATGGAATCTAGTCCATCATACTGGTCTCGATCCCACGTGAGATATGCATCATGCCAGGTTTGGCGGATCCATAGATAGGCAGTCAGAATTTGATTTCTTTCATCCTACACAATGAATCCAGATGTCACTTTTTCTAGTGGACAGTTTGACCAAATACTTTCCATCTTCAGGAAACTTGTTCTTCACAACACGAATTTCAAGAACATTCATCTATTTTTAATTAACAAGTGAGAGCTTTTTTATTCTCTCTGCTTGATTGGCTACCAAGCCCATATTCTTTTTCTTCCTTGATTCAGTGTTCAGAATGTAAAGGGGACAAATGTTTAAGTCTTCAGATCTTTGCATGGACAAACTGCTCAATTTTCTCTGAAAATGGATCAATAATGATACACTTGAATGCAGAAGTCAGGAAATGTCTACCATGTACAGAAGACAAATTCTTCAAGTCACATGACTTTGTGTAACTAAACACATATGTGCACTAACTAAGCTTAAGCAGGCCCTTAGATCATCATCTTAAACTATCATCTTAAAACATCACCTTTCTTCTTTAAAATTGCAATCAAATTCACATAACATAAAAAGCAGCATTTTAATCACTTTGGAAGTACACAATCCAGTGACTTCCAATACAATGCTTTGCAATCTTCACCTTTATCTAATTCAAGAACATTTTCATCACCCCCCAAAGAAATCCCATAATTATCAAGCAGATATGGCAGGCCATTTTCCTCAGCTTTTCCCCGGCCCCTGACAACCACTACTCTGCTTTCTGTCTTAGTGGATTTACCTATTTTGGATGCTTCATATAAGTGGAATCATATAATATATAAAGCCATCTTTCTTTACATTATCTAAGACTGTTAGGGTTCCAAAGCAGAAACGTGGGTCATGGTAACATTAGTAAACATTAGATAACACTTAGTAAAGTTCATTCATTTTATGGAGGCTTCCTTCCCCTTGGCCTTTTCTCCTCTCACCAGCTGGTACATAGGACTATCTGCTTCTCTCAAGTCCCCCCAAGACATTCCCTTCAGGAAGCATGCAAGCTTTCATTCTAACCCCCTGTCGCAAAGTGTCACCACTCTATGTTACTCACCATATCCTTAATCTGAGAAAGTGTAATCTGCAGTGTGACATTTAGGACTGTATCTGTATCTTCTACTGGGCGAAGAGCATTGTAATAATCTTCAAAGAGGTCATTAAACAACTTCTGAGCATATTTTCCATCTGCTGTTTCTACAGCTGCTCAAAAAGAAAGACCTGGATCAACATTCAGGGTGTTCTATTTCAAGAAAAGAACACCAGCCTGAGGTCTAAAATTGGGGATGGCCCCACATTGGCTAGGGATAAGTTTTGGGTGGGTGGATGAGTTGTTTTCCTGGCATCACCTACCCAGTTCAGCACAAGTCAGGAAGAAGTACAAAGATTGCCATGCGGCCAGACAGCTCTTCTTCCTTTCCTGGCCCATCCCTCCTCCCACCAGAGAAATGTCCCCAGAGGAGCTGAGATGGGTACACGCTGCCAGTCTCTCACCTCTCAGTCTGGAAGCAGCAAAATAAATCCAGCAAAAGTAGATGCAGGAATGGGGCCAGTTCATCTTTTTCGTGACCTTCTAGGATGTCCTAGCCGAGCAGCATAGGCTTCCACTCCCCTCTGTGAACGGCAAGGGTCTGGGCACAGAGCATTCACACAGCCGCGGTCTCACCCTGTCAGATGGCAGACAGAGCCCGCCACCCTCCCCTCTGGTAATCCGAGACTGGCAGCTCCAATAGCTGAGGTGCCAAGATCCAAGTGTGTGTTGGGCAGTGCTGGTCTGGGGGAGCCATCCCAGTGGAGGTCCCCAGCCACTCACAACGGAAAATCCACCCAGACCAAAGAAGAGGAAGGACCAGGAGTCAAGGGCACATCTGAGACGCCAGAGACTCAACATTAGCAGAATGGGCTCTTTGTACACCTGCAGCAAGCAGGTTCAGTCTGGGTCCAGGGACTAAGGGAAGCTGAATGGATGCAGCAGGGATGCAGCCATCAAAGGCCCAGTGCCTCTAGCAGGGTTCAAAAGGCGGGTGGGGAGGATAAACAATTCCGTAGTTTCTAAAACAGATTGGCATTTGGTTTCATCACTGCCACTGCTTTTGATTAGTTCTGCAGTGGTCCCACTGGGCTTGGGTCTTGCATAGTGAATGTGTGTGAGTATGTGTGTGTGCGTTAGGGGTGTTGGATGGGAGAAGAAATCCACCCCCCAAAGAAGCACCAATGCTGTGAATTGGACTTGGGGTCAAACACCTGGCTTTGACCGCCAGCCCAAACCCTTACCGGTCCCATAATTCTGGATGAGTTACCCATACCCTCTGAGTGTTTCTGAACTACAGACTAGGAAAAATGATATTCCTCCTCCCCTAGAGCGACCAGCATATGGCATATGGAGGCACATTGCAAACGGGAAAGCACTATGTACGTGCTACCCCCACGTGGCTGCCAGGGTGTCATACTGTGGGGGCTTGCATGCGGCTGTGATGCTGAAAGCTATTCCACTGGTGTTTCAGACACCAGCAGGGCCACCCATGACAAGTTTCACCTGAGCTTCCAGACTAAGATAGGCTAAGAAGGACCTGGTAGCCCATTCCTGAAACAATTACTCATTGAAAACCCTATAAATAGTAGAGGAGCACTGTCAAATATAGTGCTGGAGAATGAACCCCTCCCCACCCCTAGTCTGGAAGGCATTCAAGAAATGCCTGGGGAAAAGTTGCCTCCTCCAAATAGAGTCTACTTTAATGATAGGAATGGAGTAAAGGCCCTGGGACGTCCATTTGCTGATATGGCACTACTCAAAGTGAAAAGAAACACAGTGGCTACACCAAATGGGCTCAAACATAAAAAGATTGTGTGAATGGCACAGTGTATGGAAGTGTTTTATTCTGTTGTACATAGAGTAGCTATGAGTCACATCTGACTCAACAGCACTTAACAACAATGTATGTACATGCTAGTGATTTTCATCTCTGGTCAGCTTTGTACATTCAGAATTTATACATTTACCAGATCACCCAGGGTTTGCCAGCTCTTAGATAAATGCTCAAAGGCTAACAAAATCAGCAAAAGAATGATTCCTAAGGAACAATGATATTGGTAAGGACGCTATCTCTTCGCATTTGAATGGTACTTTGTGTAATTTCACAGTCATTTCTCATATGTGATCTCTTTGGGCTCACACAAAAGAATGTCAGTTTCCAATTGCTGATGTGGTCTGTGAACTCACGTCTGTCCCTCTTCTTGCCTGGGGAAACTGCCTTGGAAACTAAATTAAGATAATTTGGTTGCCTGGAATCAGAGAGAGGAAATTGGATAGCTCTATTTGATCTGGTCGCAGCCATCTGATGAGTCACCCCATCCCTCTTCAGGAACATAACCTCGTGTGGAACAGACACCCAAGCCATCAGTTAAGTGTGTTTTTTAATTGCCTGTCCTCTTCTGTTCATTTTGAAGACATCATTTTCCTCCTACTCGTCTGACTCACTCACTCAGTGACACAGCCCTGGGTCCCAGCCTCAGGCTTCCTTCATCAAACCACCCACTCTGCAATCTCCGAGGCAGAAGATACTTTGTGAATTGAGTTTAGTGCCTCATTCTGCTATGAGGAAATGGAGGTCTAGAAATGCAGCGTGGCTTGCATCCAGCAGCCAATGGCCAGTGACAGGATCCAGGCCACCTGCCACATCCTATTGTCCCCACAACACAAACATGCCTCTCCTCCTTTTCATTGTCTTTCAACTCAGCAGGGCATTGGATGCCAGCAAGGTGGTGACTTCCTTGCAGGCTGAGGCTCTCTGCTTTCTACTTCTTTTATTCCCCACAACACACAGAGCAGCTCCTGGTAATGGGTGCTTAGTGAACACTGAGTGCTAGCTGCAGCGGCTGAAAGTGCCTCTAGGGTAATCATCCTGGTTGTTGTTAGATGCCATCAAGTCAGGTCTGACTCAGGGACCCTGTATACAACAGAACAAAACAATCCCTGATACTGTGCCATACAATCTTTTTTATTGTTAAGCCCATTGTTGCAGCCACTGTGCCCATCCATCTAGTTAAGGATCTTCCTTTTTGTTTGACCCACCACTCTCCCAAACATGATGTCCTTCTCCAGAGATTGATTGGTCCCTCCTGACAACATGTCCAACATACATAAAACACAGTCTAGCCATCCTGGTAGTCTTCAGTTATTCTTGGCTAACTTAGTTCATTCAGTTGATCACTTATAATTTTTCTTTCTTCTAAAAATAATGATAAAAACTGATGGTCACCTCTCAATGTTAACACAAACCAAATTAAAACAATACTTTTTTTTGGAGAAATTGTGGCTTTTGAGGCCAAGATACAATAAATAAAAAGCAAACTCTTCTCGAACTGATTCCCTTATGACTACTGGATGTTTTTCCAGGATCTGATCATCTTCTGGCAATCACTCTCTCTTCATTAGCTCCAAGCCATACCAAAAGAGACCTGTAATGTAGTGGAGCTGTAGCTTCCGGGACTTTAAATGCAAGAAGGAATTAGTTGAATTCACTATTCAGGATTACAACAAAGACTGAAAAGTAGGCAGATAACTTTAGATAGACTTTCTTTAATGTGGGTTCAGATAATGAAAATAATCTTAATAAATGTCAGCTATCCAGAAATTTGCCGGCAGCCATACCATTGTGGCATCTGATCCCATTAGGTCTCAGAAGCGAAGCAGGGTCAGGCCTGGTTAGTACTTGGATGGGAGACCACCTAGGAAGACCAGGTGCTGTAGGCTTGAGAGAAGGACCTGGCAACTCACTCCAAAAAGCAATCAGCCACTGAAAACCCTATGAATAGCAGAGAAGCACAGACAATAGTGTTTTGCCTGTTGTATATAGGGTCACTCACTAACTCGATGGCACCTGACAACCACCCAAACAACATCTAGGAATTTGGACTTTTCTGAGTGTACCCCATTTCCTGATTGCTCTAACAATTTAGGATTAATTTAGGATCAGGCATATCTGTTACTATATGAACTCAGGTTAACAAAGCACTCAACTCCCTAAGTTTGGAAGTTCATAGTTCTCGTGCCAGGAACTACCTTTCCTGGGCCCACGACTAGATATTCTGAATAACATCTTACCATCATCATTGAAGGGGCTGGGATTTAGCTCAGTGGTTAGAGCGCTGCGCTGCAGTCTCTGAGGTCCTGAGTTCAATTCCCAGCACCACAAAAATGGGAGAAGGGCCTGGCAATCCACTCCCACGGCAATCCCGAAACAGTCAGCCATTGAAAACCCTATGAGGGTCGCTATGAGTCGGATACCGACTCGACGGCACCTAACAACAACAACAACAATCATCATTGAAGAGAGAACACCCTGGCTGGAAAAAAGAGACTCACGATTCAGAAGTTTCTAGAGTGTACAAAAATCCTTTCGACATGTGTAAATTTTGAGAAGCAACAGTCCCTAGTCACAACTCCACAGAATAAAGTATTCCAGCCATTTCAGAGTTACTGAGAGCCAAATCTTTCCAGAAAGACCAATTTTGAGGCACTTGTCTACTCTTAAAATATGTCAGGACTAGGGGCATTCCATAATATCGTACTCATTTTTAAACACATTTTTTATTCCATGAGCAATATATGTCTATGACAGAAAAAATAGAAAGCATAGAAAAGCACAACGAAGAAAAAGAAAGGTCACACAGAGGAATACCTCCCAACAGACATAGGCAAGTTTCACACTGGGGCTATCTTTTAAAATGCTTCTACAACTGAGGTGTCACATCTGGAGATCTGAAAGGATGTTGTAGTTCTTTGGCAGAACTCTATCTTGTTTGATGCAGCTCATGAGCACACAGAAGTATAGTTGTTGTTGGGTGCAATAGAGGATGCTCCTAAATATTCCTTTCCTGTTATCATGGGGTTGAGTTATAGTTCACACAGTGTCTACTTTGAATGGTCTTCTTTCCCTTCCTACCAGTCTGCCCTCTACTTAGGGTCCCAGCTCCCTTTGCCAACCCCTGTTGGTTGAAGCTGCTGAGAAACTTTGCCCACAGGGGTCACATGACTAGGGACATCCCTAGTTCTGTTCCAGGAGGGTGGAGGGTGGTTTTGACTGACAGAGAATCCTAGTGAATTCTTGTGCTAAAAAACCTCCTGCAGCAGTAGAGGGGGGATGGGAAGGGAAAATACCTTCATTCTGCTTCATGTATTATTTTTTAACAAAAATTGCAGAAGTCATCCTAGCACTCAGGAGGCTGAGGCAGGAGGATCACCAGGAGTTTGAGGCCAGCCTGGGCTACATAGTGAATAAAAGGCTAGTACAAGGCTACCTAGACCCTGCCACAAAAAATAAAAAAGAAAAGAAAAAGAAAAAGGAAAAGAAAAAGAAAAAAGAAAAAAAGAAGACAAAGAAAGAAAGAAAGAAAGAAAGATTACAAAATTCCAACATTATGTTTTGTAAAGGATTTTTGCATTGTTTTGAGATAGGGTCTTAAATGTAGCCTAGGGTCTCACTATATAGCCCAGGCTAGCCTGGAACTTGCTATGTAGCCTGACTGGCCTAGAACTGTGATCCTCCTGCCTCAGCCTCCCAAGTGCTGGGATTACAGGTGTGTGCCACCATGCCCAGCTGTAGTGACCCTTTAAGTCCTCTTTTGCACTCTATGAGAGACACCCAGTCTAAATCTATTACAGAGGTTGGCAAACTCCTTTGGCAAAACCTTAGATAGTAAATATTTTCAGCTTTGCTGGCCATATGGTCTCTGCAACCACTATTATTCCCTGCAGTTGGAATGGGAAAGCAGCCATCGGCAAAAGGCATGAATATGACTGTGTCCCAGTGAAACTTTATTTACAAAATTATATGATGGGCCACAGTTCACTGACCTCCTTATAGGTCATCAGATCCAGAAGTCCACTTAAGCAGGCCCAAGTAAATTCCAATAGGAGTCAGCATCCCAGATGCAGGAGCATTGCCTGAGGGAAGGGAAAGCTTGCAATGCACAGCCTGCCATGGGCAGGTACAGGGCCGGGCAAGGGCCCACACTGAGCCAGCCAGTTACCCACACAGCTGTCCACAGAAGCTTTCATGCAGAGAAGGTGCCTTTCTAATCAAGAGCCAGCAATAGAAGGGGACTGGAGTGCACACAGCAGCCCTATGTATGTCTGGAGGCTGCACATGGCTCCCTACCTTCATAGTGACCACTAGACTGCTGTTAAGAATGAAGAGTCCAGCCAGGCGTGGTGGTGCACGCCTGTAATCCCAGCGTCTCGGGAGGCGGAGGAAGGAGGATCGCAAATTCGAGACCAGAGGCAGTCTGTGTAATTTAGTGAGAGCCTGTCTGAAAAAAGTAAATAAGAAATGGTCTGGGAGGCAGCTCAGTGGTCCAGCACTTAGAAAGCATGCAAGCATGAAGCCCTGGGTTCAACCCGCAGTACCGCAAAAAAGAAGAAGAAGATGAAGAAGAAGAAGAAGAAGAAGAAGAAGAAGAAGAAGAAGAAGAAG
>VMDO01020132.1:0-38177 GCA_007922755.1 Pedetes capensis | reverse complement strand
CTACTCAAAGGTCAGATCACATAAAAAGGGGGGGAGGGAAGATAAGAATGAGGTCAATATAAATGGACTAGAAATCACATGTAATTGTTCTAACGAGATAGAAACAAAGACCATTACAGGAAAAGTTTCTATCTTAAACAGAAATGGAACCCAAGGACATATAGAAAAATACTATATAGTAAAAGATAGAGAAGACTTGGATGGGAAACTTAGATGGGAAAGGGGGGAGGGGGGAAACATAGAGGAGGGTAAGGGGTAACCTATATGAATAATGCTTATCAAATTGCATATATGAAAATTGTCACAACGAAAAGCATGTCAAAATGAATCACATTATGATGTACATTAAAAATTTCTAATAAAAAAGAAAGAAAGAAAGAAAGAAAGAAAGAAAGAAAGAAAGAAAGAAAGAAAGAAAGTAGAGTATACTAGAGAGCTCTGGCTACAGTGATTTTCCTGCCATCCACAGCAGTCTTCAGTCTTCTGAGAGGGTCCTGCCTCTCTTCCTTCAGGCAGCTGTCCTTGCTAGAGGAAAAGGGATTTTCCCTACAAATTCTCTTGTTAGAAGCAGGCTGGCTTAGGGGGCAGGGTTTCTGTGCAGCTTCTCTCTGTCTGATGGATATGGCGGGTAGTCATGCAGTCCCTCAGGCTAAAGTGGTCCACTGGGTGCTTTCAGAGATTCGCTCTGTGGGATGTTCCACCCTTGTTGTATTGGCAGAGAGGCAGTGCAACCTACGGTGACCTTTGCCCCAAGGAGTTCAGGTGCTGCAATCCCAACTCAGAGATCACTGCTCTAAAGCCTATGGTGGGAGCAGATGATGACTGCGGAAGTTAGAACTTAATGCTGGGCTCTATGTCCATTTGTGTGTTCTGAATCCCGAATCCCGTTGTGGTCTCACTGCTGTCACACTGTAGTGGGCGGGATGATATCCAGCTATCCCTGGTGAATCTGCAGCCTGTCTGACCATGTGTCAGTCACACCCAGAATTTCCCTGGCACAAAGCACACCACTGCACTCCCTGTAGGACATGATCATGCTCTGTCCACATGGGACTCAGTTGCTTCCGCAGACCCTAGCCAATTCCAGGGTGCAGTGAGATGATATTGAATTGCCCCTGGTGAATCTGGTGTCTGAGTGCCCTTGTTCCCATGAGGAAGTGGTGCCATGCAACTGCCCTGCCACAATAGGAGGGAAGGCCATACTATGGCTAGTCTCTGGTTGTGCTCTGCTGGAGCACATTCCCCAGGCCCCTACTGTGTTCACTCCCCACACCCACATTGGGATGGGTGGGATGATAATGTTTCATCTCTGGTGGATATGAGGCCTGGAATCCTCCATGAGGCTTTTGCACCACCATACTCTTGCCATTTCCATGGGCAGCACTGCGTATAGATGGCCGCTGCACCTGATACTTCAGGAAAACTCACCAGTTATTCTCTGTGGAGAGTGTTGCCCATGTCCCAATGGCAGGATGTTGGCAGGTTGACAGGGTTGTACTCTATGTAGCATTTGAGCTCCTGTGGATGTATGTGTGGAGTCTTCTCTGAGTTGGATTCTCTCAGTGTTTTGTGATCTGGGAAATGGTGACTCAGCTGCTGCTTTTTGTGTAGATATCCCCCCCCCCCGGGTTCTCTCCATTGTCTCTAATCTAATTTATTACTCTGTCTGTCTAGTCTATGTGTGTTCTAAACTATTATTTAAGGTCTCCTTTTACTCCAGGTCAGAAAGCATGTGCTATCTGTCCGCCATCTTTTCCCGAACCCAGAGGAACTATTTTCAAAAGACACATTTGATAAAGAAATGTTGTCCAAAACATAAAAAGGACTCTTCAGGTCTTCAGACCAAAACCTGAATCCAAACTCTGAACCTCACTGTTGCAAGTATTTTTAAAATGTTTCCAAACCTGAACCTGAAACTGAACCCAGTGAATAACGGGTTTGGGTTCAGCTTTTAATGTGTTCATTTTTATTAGTTTTAGCTATTTAAAATTTGAAAAAATCATCTATCTATACATAGGATTAAAATTTTAAGCCTAAACCCAAACCAAATTTAAACCCTCTAAATGTTTATGCACCTAAACTTGAATATAATTTTTTGTGGGTTTGAAGCCCTGCTTGAGCTCAACTATAAGAAACAAACAATCTGATTAAAAGAGGCAAAAGATAGCAAAAGACATTTCATCAAATAAGATATTCAAATGAAAACTAATCATATGAAAATATGTCACTAGTTACTTACAAATGAAAATTAGATACTGCTACACACATGTGAAGGCTGGGATTTAGCTCAGTTGGTAGAGTCCCACTCTGCAAATTCTGAGGTCCTGAGTTCAATTCCCACACTCACAAAAAATGGGAGAAAGACTTGGCAATCCATGCCTGTTGCCCAAAATAACCAGCCAATGAAAACCCAATAAGGGTTTTTATGAGCCAGATACAACTCAATGGCACCTAACACCACCACCACACATGTGAGAATAGTCAAATCCAAAATACTGTGAATGCTGATAAGGATGCAGAACAACAATAACTCTCATTCTTTGCTTATGGAAACGCAAAATGATTTTGCCACTTTGGAAGATAGTTTGACAGTTTCTTACAGCACTGAACATGTTCTTGCCATGCAATTCAGTAATCGCACTCCTTGGTATTTACCCGAAGGAGCTAAAAACATGTCCACACAAAAATGTGGCTGTGAATGTTTTTATAGCCGCTTTATTTGTAATTGCTAAAAACTTAAAGCAGCCAATATGTCCATCAGGAGGTAAATGGATAAGTAAACGAAGTTATGTGGCAAAAATTGAGTATTATTTGGCACTGAAAAAAATAGTTACCATGCCACAAAGAGATGTAGAAGAAAACTGCACCTCATTAAGTTAAAGAGCCCAACAAAGAAAGGTTACTGTATGTTCCCAACTATATGACAATGTAGACAAGAAAACACTATGAAAAATATGAAAGGATCAGTGGCTGCCAGGAGTTAAAGGGAAGGGAGGAATGGATATGCAGAGGACAAGAGAATTTTAGGCCCATGAGACTATTCTGTATGATTCTACAATGTTGTTGTTTTTGTTAGGTACCATCGAGTTGGGTCCAACTCATAACGATCATATATACAACAGAACCAAACACTCCCTAATTATGTGCCAGGCACACAATCTTATTTATGCTTAAGCCCATTGTTGCAGAAATTGTGTCAATCCATATGGTTGAAGGTTTTCCCTTTTTGTGTTGACCTGCCACTCTCACAAACATGATATCTTCTCCAGGATTTGGTCCCTCCTGACGACATGTGCAAAATACATAAGATGCAGTCTACCCATTCATGCTTCCAAGGAGCACTCTGAGTGTACTTCTTCTAGGACAGATCTATTGGTTCTTTTGGCAGTCCATGGTATATTCAATATTCACCTCCAGCATCAAAAGCATCAATTCTTCTCCTGTTTCCCTTGTTCAATGTCCAGCTTTCCCAAACTCAAGATGAGACTGAAAATAAGATGGGATGAGTGAGGCAAAACTTCATCTTCAATGTGACATCTTTACTTTTCAATACTACAGAGGTCTTTTGCCAAAGCTTTTCCAAATGCAATGCATCATTTGATTTCTTGACTGCTGCTTCCATAGGTATTGATTGTATAATCAAGTAAAGCAAAATCCTAGACAACCTCAATCTTTTCTCTATTTATTGTGAAGTTGCACACTGACCCAGTTGTAAAGGTTTTTGTTTTGCTGATGTTTAGTCACAATCCATACTGAAAGCTATGTTCTTTGATCTTCATCAGTAAATGTTTCAAATCCTCTTCACTTTCAGCAAGCAGAGTTATGTCATCTGTGTAACACATGTTGTTAATGAATCTTCCTCCAATCTTGATGCTGTGTTCTTCTTCATAAAGCCCAGCATCTCAGATTATTTGTTCAGTATATAAATTGAAGAGATATGGTAAAAGGATATAGCCCTGCCACATACCTTTTTCGACTTCAAATCAAGCAGTGTTTCCTTGTTCTGTTCAAATAAGTGACTCCTAGTCCATGTACAGATTCCTCATGACTACAAGTAGGTGCTCTGATATTCCCATTCACCATAGTGTTATCCATAACTTGTTATGATCCACACAAATAACTTTGCATATTTGATAAAACATAGATTGACATCTTTCTGATATTCTCTGCTTTTGGCTAATATCCATCTGACATCAGCAATGTCCCTGGGTCCCTGCCCTCTTCTGAATCCAGCTTGATTATCCAGCAGTTCCCTGTCTACATATTGTTGCAGTCACTTTTGAATGATCTTTAGCAAAATTTTGCTTGCATGTGATATTAATGATATTGTTTGATAGTTTCCACATTCAGTTGGATCCCCTTACTTGGGAATAGGCAAAAATACAGATCTCTTTAAGTCAGTTGGCAAGGAAGCTGTTTTTGAAATCTCTTGACATAAACAGGTTAGCACCTCCAATGCTGCATCTGTTTGTTGAAACATCTGTACTGGTATTTCACCAATTCCTGGGGCCTTGTGTTTCACCAGTTCTTTCAAGACAGCTTCTACTTTATCCTTCACGACCATTGGTTTCTAATCATATGCAACCTCTTGAAGTGGTTGGTCATCCACCAATTATTTTTTGTATAATGATGCTAGGATTTTTGGGAGTGTTGCCAGTCCTTCTCCCTAGTCTGTCTTAGTCTGGAAGCTCAGATGAAACCTGTCTATGATGGGTCACCCTGTCATATAGTTTTTAGCCTTATAGCAATGTGCAAGCCCCCACAGTACAGCAAACTGACAGACATATGTGGGCAATTCTATAATGGAAGATACATATTGTTATAGCTTCTCTAAGCCCACAGTATGTACAAGGACTAACATGAATGTTAATGTAAACCATGGACTTTGAGTGATAATGTCAACATAAGCTCATCAATTTTAATAAATGTTTCATCGTGATGTAGTATGTCCAGAGTCAGGGAGCTTGTGCATGTGTGGGGACAGGGCATATGTGGAAACTCTCTGTGATTTCTATACTGTTTTTGCTATGAATTTAAACTAATAAGGGAAAAAAACTTATTAATGTAAAAAAACAGTGTAATAAGTGTGTGCAGATATTAGAAACATATATTGTTGGTGGGAATGTAAAATGGTGCTCACGTTTGAAAACAGCTTGGCAGTTCTTCATAATATTAAACATAGTGCTGGGTGTGGCAATATTGGGGAATGTTTCCTTCTGTTGTACATATGGTTGCTGTGTGTTAGACCCAACTTAACGGCACCTAAAAACAACAAACCACACATTGTAGACAGAATAATGACCCCCAAAGCTGTCTGTGTACAAATAACCAGAATCTATGAATGTTACCTTTTAAGGTATATATGACTTTGCAAGCATGATTACGCTAAGATCCTTAGAAGGGAAGATTATCTTGGATTTCTGGGTAAGCTATGTAACCAAAGGCCTGCAGCCATACCACTGTGGCATCCAATCCCGTCAGATCTCAGAAGCTAAGCAGGGTCAAGCCTGGTTAGTACTTGGATGGGAGACTGCCTGGGAACACCAGGTGCTGTAGGCTTGGGAGAAGGACCCAGCAACCCACTTCCAAAACACAATCACCTATTGAAAACTCTACTAATAGTAAAGAATCACTAAACAATACTGTTTCACCTGTTGTATGTAGGGTTGCTGACTCAGACACTGACTCAACAGCACCTAACAACAACAATGTAACCAAAAGAATCTTTATAAAGGGATAGGAGTTACACCAGAGGCAGTCTAATAGTGGTGATGATTGGAAGCAGAAGTCAGAGAGCAGAATATGAGAAGATACTATACCAGTGATGCTGAAGATGGAGGATGGTTCTTTGGGCCAAGGAATTCATGCAACCCTTTGAAGCTAGAAAAGATAAACCTTCTAAAACAAATGCAGCCCTGACATCCATATGTTGTTGTTGTTAGGTGTTGTCGAGTCGGTGTCTGACTCATAGTGACCCTATGTACAACAGGAGAAATACTATTGGTAGTGCTTTTCTGCTATCCACAGGGTTTTCAATGGCTGATGATTTTTAGGGAATGGGTTGTTGGGTCCTTCTCCCAAGCCTACAGCACCTGCTGTTCCCAGATGGTCTCCCATCCAAGTACTAACCAGGCCCAACCCTGTTTAGCTTCTGAGACCTTACAGGATTGGATGCCACAGTGCTAGGGTTGCAGGCAAGAAATTGTATAGCAGACAAGAAAAAGTGAATGAAACAAAATAGGCTGAAATTTTATAGAAAAGCAGGATGAAACTTCCCAGAGAAAGTAAAAATGTGAATATATGAGAGGACATAATCTGAGAAAGTTTAAAAAAAAGACATCGGACAGGAGGAAAACAAAAATAAAAAATGGAAGTTGAAGAAATAAGGGAAAATAGAAATTACACCACCAAAAGAAAGGAAATTTTAACATTCATATCACTCCCACAGATAATTGGGGGTTTTTTTCTATTTTTTTTCTGTACTTGAGGGTTGAACCCAGGGCCTTGTGCAACACATACATGGCAAGCGCTCTACCACCGACCTGTACCTGTTGCTCATTTTTACTTTTTATTTTCAGACAGGTTCATACTAAGTTAGGCAGGCTGCCTCTGGCCTTGAACTTGTGATTTCCTACCTCTGCCTCCAGAATCCCTGGAATTATATAGGCTTGTGTTATAGCACCCAAATCAAAAGATAATTTTTTACCAACTCTTCAAACACTTTTTCCAGAAAAGCTTTCAAAAGTGATTCAGGTATAGAAAAGTTACAAAGTGTCAAAGCAAGGTCAAAATGTTTCTTGACATGGAAGTTAAAAATATAGTGTGAAGCATATAAAAATATTCCCTACTTACATATATTGTCTCATTTTTTCCTAGGAAATAGCTTAATCCTCTCTAATTGGGCTTTGAAATTTCAAAATGTGTACTTTATTCACATTTCTTTGTTTTCTCCACAATGTCTCATCTTCATTGACCTAATAATTACACAATGCAATTAAAGTATCTACCTCTGGAAAGATAAAAATCTTTAAACAATTTAGAAAATAAGTAGCCCAATATACTTCTCCATGCAGTGAGCACTTCACAGTGTTTGTTTTGACAACCAATTTTAGAGATGCATTTAAAATTGAAGGTTCAGAAATGGAGAAGGGAGTAGAAGTTTGCAAACATGTATATTGTTAAACCACTGAATGAGCTACATGAAGATACCTTTTCATTGTCATCAAATGGGAAATCAATGGGAGGAGCATTAGTATAATGCTTGGTCAAGTATTCTAAATGCCTTTTTACTCCTACTCAAGGAAGAAGCATAGGCAGGAAACAAAAGCAAGGCTCACCCTACCACAGTGAGCACAACAAAAGCAGTAATATCTGATGAAATTGGAAGCAATAGTTCTCCAGGGAATAAAAAAAAAAGTTAAAATAAAAAATCATATAAATATTACAGACATATTGTCTTGGATTGTGAAGGTTTTGAGATTTTACCCGTTTTGCAAATTACCAAGTTTCCAAGAGGCTCCTGGGTTAGAGGAAAGGAGTCCTCAGAGCACAGAAGGCTGCACAAGCATCACGTTCACATTTATCCTTCTTGTCCAGACAAGTCCCAGCAGAGACACAGAATAGCCTGGGAGGATGCTGCCTAGGCAATGGCTTGAACCCCAGCAGAGGAATCTCTAGATTTGAGAACATCAAACTTTAATAAGAAAGATGCATTAATAAGAAAGATGCAGCAAGGAAAACCTCCTAGCCATTGCCCTCAGAGGAAGATGTTACCTTCACCAAGAGTACTTCTCCTGTCTTCAATGGTTTCTTAAAATTGTGACCCTTTGATCTTATTGAAGGTGAAAAAAAGTTACATGTGTTCTCAATATTTTGCTGTTTTCCTTGTTAGGTGCTGTGGAGTCAGGTGCCACTCATATGGACCCTCATTAGGTTTTTGATTGGTGATTATTTGTCAGGATTGCTTCAGGAGTGGACTGCCACATCCTTCTCCTGTTTTTGCAATGCTGGGGATCAAACCCAGGGTCTCAGAGTGCAGAGCAGCACTCTACCAACTGAGCTAAACTCCAGCCCCTCTCAACTTTTTAGAATATTATTATTACTCTACTGACCACCTAATTTGTTTGTAGAGCAAAAGTCTTCAAAGTGAAGACTGAAGGAAACAGCTATTTATAATTAAAAGATCAGTTCTAGAAGCATGGTATACTCATTTTTTTCAACCTCTATTCTAAAAATTTTAAACTGTTTTATTTATATTTATTTTTTCACTAGCAAAGGAAGAGCTAGTAACAGGTTTAGCTTTGTACCTTCTGTCAGAGTGGGGCGGAGCTTCATTTGTTTTCTTCTCCATAAGTAAACTGAAGTTTAAAGGATAAAGTGATTTGCAAAAAGATCAAGACTACAAACATGGTATAGAACCTCCTGTGTTGTTTTTGTTGTTGTTGTTGTTGTTGTTGTTTTGTTTTTGTTTTTGCTTTTGTTATCCTATTACACTGTTATTATTCCATAACCCACCTGTAAATTCTCCTGAACACTCTCACTCTCATCAGCCTCCTTTCAGAAAAAAAAAAAAAAAAAAGGAAGACCACATTTTCTTGGTTTTGAGCTCTTTGGGGTCAGGCTTCACCTTATCCTGCAGTGTGACCAACGGAAGATAGAACTCATCCTGCCTCTCAGATAGGTGATTGTGAGTCTCTCAAAATTATCCTGCCAAACATGGGAGCTTTGCACTTCCCCTAGATAAATGCAAATCTGTAGATTGTTTGATCACCAGTTCATCTCTGTACACCTTTTCAAGAATAAAATAATTAATTTAAGAAGATCCATTACATTGGCCACTGCTATCTTAGAAACTAATTGATAAGAAGATGCTTTGGGTATCATAATTAAATATTGTTACTTAAACTATTGGCACAGACTACCCTACTGAGGCATGAGGAAAAATCAATGAAAATGTCTAAGCCTGAATAAGGAGAGAACTTTGTGGCCAGAAGACCATAATAGTTTGTGACTAGGCAGGTTACAGTGTGCTGAAGAGGAAAATTTATATAATGCAGGATGTAACTTTTGAGAGGGCCATTTATTTGTTTTACTGCTACATGAAGCATACCAGTTAAATATCACTAGCTATTTGAACCACTGGGTGAGACAACAGTTCTGCTCTGGTAGAAAAGATTTATGTCCCTTGTCACTGTGCACTGCTTTCACTGAAGGCATTGAGGAAATTCTTGCTAACAGTGCATGTGCATATCTCAGAAATATTAAAGGTCGAAAGTCATTTTTAAAGACCTATTTTTGACAACTTAATAAAATCTGAAAAATCCCAATAGATTTATATTTTCTTGAGCATTTTTAGTTTTGTTTTACTTCACTGAGATTTTAAATGTATAGTGCTTCAAGAGTACCAGAAAGCTAATGCAAATCAAAATGACTGTCAAGAATTCCTCAGTAGTATTATGTGCATATGTGTTTTTCTTAACATGTTTTTCTTAATAAATTAGCTTGTCATTTTTAGATTTTTTCTGAATAGAAAAAAATGAGATTGATGCATAAAAATAAGAAAAATTCCCCAGTTTTATCTTGTGAAAATCAAAACTTATGTTCTCAGAAATAAGGCAAATCACTCCAAATGGAAATAAATAATCATAAGGACACCTCAAACAGTAAAAATTTCAGAAAAGACAAATTAATAAAAAAATTCTCTTTTTCTGTCTCTTACCCCAGGTCAGTGGGTTGAGGTTTAGCTCAGTTGGTAGAGTGCTTGCTCTGCATGCTGTGAGGCCCTGGATTTGAGATTAAAACATTCCTCAACACTGCACCATGCCTGGCACTGTGTCAGTGCTCCTCTGCTATTCATAGGGTTTTCAATGGCTAAGGGTCACTATGAGCCAGACTCGACTTGACAGCACCTAACAACAGCAATCCAAGTCATAATTGTCCATACTCTGAGAGGTGATTGGGAAAATGATTTTTACCAGTTCTTTCCTGCAGCAGACCAATATATTGATGACTGTGTTTGAAAAAACAAAAAGAAAAAAAGACCCAGAGAAGTGCTCCTCAGAAAAACTTTTCATTTCCTTCAACAGTTCACCATGTCAAAAGATTGACTAGGGGAGATCTGACCTTTGAGTAACCTCAGAGAAGCCTAGAGAAAGTGAACTAATGTTCAGACTTACAACTTTTCTTATCCACCATTAAAACATTACCACCCTGACATTTCTGAAAATAACTCTGAAGAGGATAGCTTTACATGAATTATTTGTCCTTTAGGACTCAGTAAAGTAAAGGGGTTTCTGTTTCTTTATATAAGAACATTCAACATAAATATTAGTCATTTTGGTAAATGTTCCCCTTTCTCTAACAGTCCTTTCTCAGTCACTTTAATTTGTTCTCCACCATTTGACTTTTTATTATGCTGATATGTCCATAATTTCTTCTGCACCAGTATTTTTCTGTTTATTGGGAAAGATGAATGTGGCAGATATAATATGATGATAAACATAAGAAGACAGGTGTAGACAAAGAAGAAATAGTTTATTGAGTCATTATGAAGTAGATACCCCTGCATGTCTGTCAGTTCGCCACACTGTGGAGGCTTGTGTGTTGCGATGAGGCCGAAAGCTATGCCACTGGTATCTCAGATACCAGCAGGGTCACCCATGGTGGACAGGTTTCAGCTGAGCTTCCAGACTAAGATAGACTAGGGAAGAGGCACTGGAAAACCACTCCTGAAACAACTAGCCATTGAAAACCCTATGAATAGCGAAGAAACATTGTTAGATATAATGCTGGAAAATGAGTCTCCCAGATTGAAAGGCACTCAGAAGACTACTGGGTAAGAGTTGCCTCCTCATAGTACAGTCTACCTTGAGGATGGAAATGGAGTAAAGCCCTATGACTTAAAATGAGGAGAAACAACTGTAAATACCCATTAAAAATTGGAACATGGAATGTACATAGTATGAATCTAGGAAAATTAGAAACTGTTAAAAGAGAAGTGGAATGCATAAATATTGACATTCTAGGCATCAGTGAGGTAAAATGGACTGGCATCGGCCATTTTGAGTCAGATAATCATATGGTCTACTATGCTGGGAATGACAAACTAAAGAGAAATGAGATTGCATTCAACATTGAAAAAGACATCTCAAGATCTGTCCTGAAATACAATGTTGTTGATAGAATAATATCCACACGCCCACAAGGAATGCCAGTTAATATGACTATTATTCAAATTTATGCACCCACCACTAAGGCCACAAATGAAGAAAGGGAAGATTTCTATCAGCTTCTGCAATCTGAAATAGAACAAACATGCAATCAGAATGTACTGATAATTACTGGCAACTGGAATGCAAAGGAACAAAGAAGAAGGCTCAGTAGTTGGCAAATATGGTCTTGGTGATAGAAACAATGCTGGAGATTTCATGATAGAATTTTGTCAAACCAATGATCTTTTCATTGCAAATACATTTTTCCACTAACATAAACGGTGACTATACACATGAACTTCACAAGATAGAACATACAGAAGCCAAATTGACTACATGTGTGGAAAGAAATGATGGAAAGGCTCTATATCAAATGTCAGAACAAGACCAGGTGCTGACTGTGGATCAGACCATCAACTTTTCATATGCAAGTTCAAACTGAAGCTGAAGGAAACTAGAACAAGTGTATGAAAGCCAAGGTATGACCTTGATTATATCCCACCTGAGTTCAGAGACCACCTCAAGAATAGGTTTAATGTATTATACACAAATGATAGGAGACCAGATGACTTATGGCATGACATAAAAGATATCACTCAAGAAGAAAGCAAAAGGTTATTTAAAAGACAAGAAAAAAAGAAAAGACCAAATAACATGTCAAAAGAAATGCTGGAACTTGCCTTTGAGCAAACATTGAGCAGCTAAAGTAAAAGGAAGACATGATGAAGTTAAGGAAGTAAACAGAAGATTTCAAAAGGCAGCTTGATAAGACAAAAGCAAATATTAGAATGACATGTACAAAGAGCTGGAGGCAGAAAATCAAAAGGGAAGAACACACTCTGTGTTTCTCAAGCTTAAGGAAGTAAAGAAAAAATTCAAGCCTTGAGTGGCAATAGTGAAAGATTCTACAGGGAAAATATTAAAGGAAGCAGGAAACATCAAAAGAAGATGGGAAGAATACACAGAGTCATTATACAAGAAAGAATTGGTAGATGACCAACCATTCCAAGATATTGCATATGAAGAGGAACCAATGACATTGAAGGATGAAGTGGAAGTTGCCTTGAGAGAACTGGCAAAACACAAGCCTCCAGGAATTGGTGGAATACCAATAGAGATGTTTCAACAAACAGATGCAGCACTGGAGGTGCTAACCTGTTTATGTCAACAGATTTGGAAAACAGCTACTTGGCCAACTGACTGGAAGAGATCCATATTTGTGCCTAGTCCCAAAAAGGGTGATCCAACTGAATGTGGAAACTATCAGACAATATCATTAATATCACACACACAAAATTTTACTAGAGATTTTTACAAAAGTGACTGCAGGAGTATGTAGACAGGGAATTGCTGGAAAATCAAGCAGGATTCAGAAGAGGGCGGGGAACCAGGGACATCATTGCTGATTTCAGGTGGATATTAGCCAAAAGCAGAGAATATCAGAAAGATGTCTATCTATGTTCTATTGACTAAGCAAAGGCATTTGACTGTGTGGATCATAACAAATTATAGATAACATTTCAGAAAATGGGAATACCAGAGCATCTACTTGTACTCACAAGGAATCTGTCCATGAACCAAGAGGCAGGTGTTTCCATAGAACAAGGAAACATTTCCTGGTTTAAAGTTGAGAAAGCTGTGTGTCAGGGCTGTATACTTGCATCGTATCTCTTCAATTTATATGCTGAACAAATAATCTGAGAAGTTGGAGCAAATGATCTGAGGAAGAATGTGGCATCAGGATTGGAGGAAGACTCATTAACAACCTGTGTTATGCAGATGACACAACTCTGCTTGCTGAAAGTGAAGAGGATTTAAAACATTTACTGATGAAGATCAAAGATCATAGCCTTCAGTATGGACTGCAACTAAACATCAACAAAACAAAAATCCTTATTACTGGGTCAGTGTGCAACTTCACAATAAATGGAGAAAAGATTGAGATTTTCCAAGATTTTGCTTTGCTGGGCTTTATAATTAACACTTGTGGATGCAGCAGTCAAGAAATCAAAAGATCCACTGCTCTGGGAAAAGCTGTGGCAAAAGATCTCTTCAGAGTAAGGAATGCAGTGATGGGGATGGATGACTGTGATCTCTGTCCTGACCATGCTATCTAGACCATTGTTTCTTCCAATATAATATTTTCATAACAGAATTTTACTTATGTTTAACTGAAATGTTCATAATCATAAACAAGGTAGGGTAAAAAGTGTATTTTGAAGTTTCTATTATAGAAGCTTCTAAACTGATAATAATGTGAGAGAAATGCAGGTAGGAAATTTATGGAGTTACCTAAGGAATATAATATAAGATAAGAATTGGAGATTGATAACAGAGCAGTCAGAGAATAATAAATAATTTGTCAGGTCTTTACTGGGAAGGAGTTTAGAGAGCCTCTCATTTCCAAACTGTTTTAGAAATTGATTTTTGGAATTTCTCAATTGCATCAAAACAAAACTACACATTGTCCTAGGCCAAATCACTAAGAAAATATAAATAATTTACCTATATGTCACTGTCCAATAAAATTAAGAAAATCCAATGTGTGTAGTTTTGGAATATTTCCCAGAATGTTGAAGACAGCTGGTGATTTTCCAATGTGACAATCATTTATAAAAAGGGCTCCAGAGAGAATACTGAGAATCAACAATTCCTAATACTTTTTTCCACTTAACAGAGGTTGTTAAAATTAAAAACAAAAGACTGAAACATTGAAAAGCTACTTATATAGACAGATATATATCTGGTATACATAAATAAGGAATTTATATAGTCTATATACAGATAAACATGGTTTTATGAGAATTTGTGCTTATTTAGAAGCACATAATAAAAATGGGAGTGAGGAGTTGTTAATTATTTAGATTATAAAATAATTTTTTATTAAATACCAAATGATCAGAACCATGGTTTTGCAATAGTATTTCCAATGGTCCTGTACAGAAAGTACAGGATAATGATAAACAAACTCATCTCTGAAGAGTTCATTTTATAGATTTGTAAATGATTTAGAGGAAGCAGTCTATAACCAAATTTCCAGGTCTATAAGTGGTGTAAACTTTTTGACTGCAGTGAAATTGTAAGCTAGCAGATAAATTGAAGACATTTCTATTGGCATGAGAGGGCATAAAAATGGCAAATTAGTTTCCATATAACAAATCTGAAAGGAAGCTACATATGGAATGATATTCCAAACTTTACTTAATGGAATGAGAAAATCTTGGAGCCAGCAACCATTCAGGTATAGGCCCAGGAATTCATTGCAAACTGTTACTTCAGGACACTTGTCCATTGAGATATCTCAGGGGAAAAATTCTGAAGCTGGCTAGTCTTAAGAAAAAGTAAAATGATAACTTACATTGATATTGCACCAAGTCATAAACAATGTACTAGCAATCAGAAACTATTAAGTGGGTGGCAGAACTGTCCAACTGGATTAGAACACAAAGAGAACTTTTCCATCTGAAAAAAAAAACTGAGATACTTGAATGAGATGGAAGTCTTTGAAATGTGAAATCGGTAAACAAATAAGATGGAAAAAATTATTTCACATAATGGAAATTTATATGACCTAATATTGTACCGTAAGAGTTAGAAGTAGCTTTAAAAATTTTTGAAAAGTTTTTGCTACCACCATGGTAGAGGTCACATGGTACCTTTTCAATCTTTGTAGTGAAGGGGAGAGGATGGCAGCTGTGGATTACAACCATGGTGTCCAAGAGACTTATTTACTGAGAAAATACCGTACTAACAGTTGTCCTCTATTATTGTTCTTACTGCTCTGTAAAGTAGCTCTATTTCTGATAAATTAAATTTTAAAAGTTCTCTTTATACTTGCCTCAATTCTCTGCTACTGTCCTTTGTGTTTTCATGCCTGTCTCCTAGCATTTTTTTCTACTACTACTGCTTGCCTTGTTTTCTACCCCTAAGCATCATTTTTAGTTCCTTAGCAATATATTCTCAGTCTCTTTTGTCACTCTGTCTCCCATTTCTTTTCGCTGTAATTTCTTCACCTGTGTTCCATTCACACAGCACTATCTCCTGGATTTCTCTGAACTTTTGCTATTTGATATTTTCAAAATGGTCAGAAGGAGAAAAGATAAGAAAAAGAATGGGTCTCACACCTCTCAATATGCATGAGAGTTAATTCAAAATAGATAAAAGACCTCAACCTAAAACCAGAAACTTTAAAATTACTAGAAGAAAAGATAGGCAACACACTCCAACATATAGGCATAGGAAAGCATTTCCTTAAGAGGACTCCAATTGCTCAAGAAATCACAATGAGAATAGACAAATGGGATTACATGAAATTAAAAAGCTTCTGTACAGCAAAGGAAATAATCAACAGAGTCAAGGAAGTCCACACTGAATGGTGAAAAATCTTTGCATCCTATACATTGGACAGAGGACTAGTTTCCAGAATTTATAAAGAACTAAATCAAGCAATTCCCAAGAAAACAACCCGATATACAAGTAGGCAAAGAAACTGAACAGACAGTTCTCAAATGAAGAAGCTTGTAAGGCCATGAAACACATGAAAAAATCTTCAATATCCCTAAGCCATTAGGGAAATGCAAATCAAAATAACTCTGAGATTCCACCTTACCCCAGTAAGAATGGCCAACATCTATAAAACAAATAACAACAAATGCTGGTGAGGCTGTGGAGAAAAGGGAATCCTCTTACACTGCTGATGCACTTGTAAATTAGTTCAACCACTTTGGAAATCTATGGAGGTACCTCAGAAAACTAAAAGTAGATGTACCATATGACCCAGTTATACCACTACTGGGAATATATCCACTGGGAGATGAGTCATCATACCACCAGAACATCTGCATCTTCATGTTCAATGCAGCACTTTTCACAATAGAAAGGATATGGAATCAACCAAAGTACCCATCAACAGAAGAATAGATAAAAAAATTATGATACATATATACAATGGAATACTTCTCAGCAATCAAAAAATGCAATAATGTCATTTGCAGCAAAATGGATGGAATTGGAGAAAATTATCTTAAGCAAATGAATACAAGCTCAAAAAGAGAAATAACACATGTTCTCACTTATATGTGGGAGCAGAAACAAACTTAAAATAAGGGGAAAAAGCCTATACATAAATTGGAACATAATAAAAAGCTCATGTAAACTTAGAATAGAAGGGACAATTTAAGGAGTGGAAAGGAGGGAGGGACCTAGCAAAAGGAAGCTATGATAGGAGAAGATGGGAGGGGGAGGAGGGCCAAAAGGAGGGAGGAAGCGGGAAGAGGTCAATGTCAGTATAATCAGCTCAACTTTATTAGTATGGGAAATAATAATAATATCAATAATTCCAAAGAATGGCAATAATGCATACAGACTATAGCACTCATGTAATACTGCTGAGAATATAAAAAGATAGATCACTACAGAAAAAAGTTTAGACTTAAAATCGGGATGTATATATATATAGATAAATATTCCCACAAGAGGACATATAAGTAGAAAGGAGATCGTTCGTGGGAGGGTGGGGATGGGGGAACAGGGTCATGAGAAGGTAAGGGGGAGGTTATGTGAACAATGTACAATGAAATGCATATATGGAAATGTCAAAATTAAATACATGTCAGAGTGATAGCCATTAAGTTGTACATTAAATATTTCCAATAAAAAAAAAGAATGAGTCTGCGGGAAAAGAGAGAAGGACGTTTAAGATGAAAAAGGAAATAAGGAAACTTAGTATGTATTGTGTCTATGGAAAAACAATGGCATTCTCTCTTCCCCTTACTCTTTGTTAGTCTAAGGAGGGAGCCAAGTGATTGGTCATGACTCCCTGAATTTTGCTTTTTGGAAAGGTAGAGAATCAGAGAAAACTAACCACGATTTTCTGAAAAAGGTACAGAAATATTCACTTTTCAACTACATGTCTCCCTCTGAGACTGTACTTTCTTCATATAATTCAACAAAATATTGCAATGCATTGAATATAGAAACATATGAAAACTCAAATCTTTTAAATTAAGCCAGATATTGAGATATTCCAAAGTGTAAAACAGAAATTCTTCTTGCTATTTATTAATTTATTTTGAAAACATTTTATATATATTAAAGTTTTTGCTGTTAGGTGTCATTGAGTCAGTGTCCAACTCATAGCAACCCTATGTACAACAGACAAAACACTGTTGTCAGTGCTTCTCTGCTACTCTGCTATTCATAGGGTTTTCAATGGCTGATTGTTATTTGGAAGTGGGTTGCTAGGTTCTTTGCCTAAGCCTACAGCACCTGGTGTTCCCAAGCAGTTTCCCATCCAAGTACTAACCAGGCCCAACCCTGCTTAGCTTCTGATATCTGACAGAATCGGACACCACAGTGGTACAGCTGCAGGCTATATTAAAGTATAATGCATTTATTATGGCTATTATTCAATAAATTACTAAATAAAAAGTTAAAATTTCTTAATTTTAACTTGTAACATGATAATGATGGCTATTACTCAACAAAAAACAAAGGTTTTAAGGTCTTTAAATTTTTTTGAAGTGTAATATCTTCATAAATACTGTTTTTTGTCTTTTTTGTGTGTGTGTGTGTGGTACTGGGGGTTGAACCCAGGGCCTCGCACTTGCATGCGTTGCAAGTGCTGGACCACTGAGCTGCACCCCAGCCCATTTGTTTTACTTTTTTTTGAGGTAGGGTCTCGCTAAGTTACACAGACTGCCTCTGGTCTCAAACTTATGATCCTTCTGCCTCTGCCTCCCAAGCTGCTGGGATTACAGACATGTGCCACCACGCCCAGCTGTTTTATTATTCTTTAGCACTATCCAATGAAAACAATTGTTTATTTAATATAGTACAGTAGAGCTTAATTAAGCTAGTTTCTTAATTGAGCAATATTTTATACTTCTCAGTAGAGATCTTTAGCTTCTTAAAAGCCTCCTTTATGGTTTTATACTGAAGAGTTTTAAGAATGTTGACTTTTCTTTCCAGGAATTTCTTTTTTAATTTATTAATGGGGGGAAATATCTCTTGAGACAAATTTGTCAAACTCCTGGATAAACTTGTACATAAATGTGTAAGTTCAAAGTAACTAAAGGAAACCCCTAGTGTCTTCTGAAGATGTAGAAATTGCCAACCAGTGTTGCAAATAGGTACTGGCAAATTGGCAGTCAGAGATTTTTCTAGACTGAGTAATCAAGAGATGTGGCCTTTAAAGGGCACAAAAAGCCCTGGGCATCTTCAAGCTGATGAGCTGGAATTAAGATGACTTACCCAACTTCAACCTATAAAGGACATCATCAGTGGGGAAAGTGTGAACTTCCTTAATGTATGCACACTTGAAAATGGATGTGACAAAAGGACTTTGTATGATCCTTGGTTCTAGATGAAAACAAAACATCTTCCATGAAACTACACCAAATGCCCGCTTTAATAAAGTTTGGGGTTTAAATTTATATAGTTTCCATGGTCTGGAAAATTAATAAAAAATGTGTTCTCCAGTGTGGTCTAAGAATCTGGCAGATACAAACTTCAAACTTTCCTGTAGAGATAAATCATTAAGCCATTCCCCTAGGGTTCTTGAAGATAAAGCCAGTTGAATATAATTTCACAGTCCAAAATTACAAAACACTCAGGGAAAAGTCTAGAATGAGCCAGAGTCAACAAAAAAATATACCAGAAATATATTCTAGTACATTCAGATGAGAGAGTTATCACATATAACATACAATAATAGTAAAATGCTACATGAGATAAAAGAAGAAAATAAGCACATAGAAAATAAGATATTTGTCTAAACAGACCAGGAAGTATAACATAATAAATAAATCAAATCGTAAAAAATGAAAAATGAAATAAATGATGCAAAAAGTTTGGATTAAATGTAAATTGAAAAGAAGAAAATGAAGTAGAATATGTATCTGGAGAAAATATTTAGAATGCAATATAATGAGGGAAAAGAACGGAAATGGAAAGACAAAAAGGGACATGAAACATGAAATGGAAGGACCATCATATGTTTAATTAGTTATGAGACAGGAGAGGAAAAATTAAGGAAAGCAGCATTTACAGAGACAATTGCCAAGAATTTTCTAGAAACAATGGAAGTCATGATTCTTCAAGATCAAGAGGCATGATTTTCAATGTAGAATTGTAAAATCAAATTCTCTCTCCAACCTAACACCTTCTAGTGAATGTGCTCATCACTGATAGAAGATCTTAAGGACAACCAAAGAGAAAAGAGTCTCCATAAACAAATGACAATTAAAATTAAAATGGATGTTTTACAATGGCAATATTGAAGCTATAAAACTATGCAATAATGTTTTCAAATAACTTCCTTTATTTCATATCCAGCTAAACTATCTATAAAAATAAATTAAACAGAGGCATTTGCAGATAACATAGATCATTTACCATAAGTAAACCTCTAAAGGGGAAATTTAAGACCAAGAAAATTGAACATAGAATGAAGGACTGACAAGCAATGAAGTGTAAAAAAAAGAAATAATTGGCAATTATGAATTTCAACATGCATTGCATGTTCTTAAATATATACTATCAATGAGAGAACTGTAATCATATAGTAACAATAAATACTGAGTTTTAAAAAATGTAAGATAGGATGCAAGGATAATCTGAGTTAAAACAATAAAAAGGTTTTTAATTGATTAGACTTCTTCATCTCTTTTGGCAATATGAGGATAAGCAAATTATAGAATAGAAAATGTAACACGAAGACAGTATAAAGGAAAAATGAGAGGAATAAGTAAAATTTGGTAAATCTAAAGGAAACTAAAATAATAATGAATTATTAGAAAATAAAGACATAGTACAAAATAAAATAATAGAAATAAATCATGGGATAACACACCATGATAAATATAAATAAACATACAACCTTATTTATAAAAAGAAATTATAGATGTGGGGATGTAGCTCAGTGGTAGAGTGCTTTCATAGCACATATGCGGCCCTGGGTTTGAGCCCCAGAACTTCAAAGTAAAGAAAAGAGAAATAGGGACAGAGATATTTAAAAGTTTGGATGTTTAAAAATGTATATGCTAGTTCAAAGGGAACACTTAGAACCTAAAGGCAGAAGAGATGAACTTTAAAAATGAAAACTATAAACCAAATTCTAAAAAGAAAAGTATGGGAGCAAAATTATCAACAGACAAAAATACTTATTCACTCATAAAGGATTTTAAAGATAAACATAAATCCATATTATGAAATAAAGAAAACCCAAGAGAAAGATATAACAATAGAAATGTAGGAAAACATGTAGCTTTGAAATATAAAAGCAAAAATTAACATACTAAGGGACTGTTGAATTGCAATGTGGTAGGGAATTTTAGCATATCTGTCATCAGACAATAGAAGATGGGAATGAAAAATAAATTTGATTTAATGGCTATATATATGCAATTCAAGCACACATGAAACTAACAAAAATGATGAAAGTATTTGGTCATAAAGATGGCTTTAACATTACATATATATGAACTATCACCAGATAATCTGGATAATCCATTTATGTAGTAAGTCTCTACAATAACACTTTTATGGAGAAAAATTAATAAAATATCATAATTGAGGAAGATTAAAGATTTGATAAAATTCAGTACTCTATAGGTAAAAGCATAAAACATAAAATCTTAGCAAGCTATAAAATAGATGGAAATTTCTATAACTTAATGGTATCTCCAAAATTTTGCAGCATACATAATATTTGATGGTATAAATTTAGAAGCTTTTTCTAATCAAGAACAAGAAAAGAACAGCTGTTTTCAGTGATTCTATTTACATTTTTTCCCAGAGGTTCTAGCCATGTTGTGTAAAAACAAAATTAAAAACTAAAGCATACAGATTAAAAAGAAGGAAACTGCAATTAGTCTCATTCTCAAACATTATGCATCACACATATTTTTACAAAGGATGTTCATAAAATTACTAGGATAACAAGAAGGCTTAGCAAAGTTCCTTTATACATAATCAAGACAGAAATTTAACCTCCAGTTTCCAATAGTAATGAGTTGCTTGTAATGGACTAATCCTTCTGTTTATAACAAGTAGAACAATTATAAATTTTGGAAAAATTATTTTTTAAAGCCATCTATTGGGGAGATACAAAAAACAGGAAATTTGGAACACTCTCAAAATCTGAAAGGAGGAGGCTGCCCTAGGGAAAATTAGCACATGTAGTACTTTTTGCCCAAGGGAACTCCCCAATACTCTCTGTGCAGCATTTAGAACTACATTAGAAGGTCACTGTGTCACTGATCTACTGTCTCTTCTTGAAGGTCCAGAATCTGCCATCCCATGATTTCAATTTACTTGGATACCCTAAAATCTCAGCTCTGTGATGAATTTGAGAAAGTTATGATAATGTACTTTATCTGATTATTTTTCTTGGTGTCAAGGTAAAAGCAAAACTCAGTTTGACAGGGCCATGCCCAGGTGGCAGCAGGGTGATTTTCAGCCCAGTTGCCAATTGGGGACAGATTTCAGGTATTAGCAGAAAGATTGCCTAAAAATACTTCCTTTTTTTAAAGCTGTGGTAAATTTATTACAATTGATGAACCTACATTGGAGCAACATTGGCACCCAAAGACTGTAGTTTACATTAAGGGTTCATCCTTGGTGTTGCACATTCTATGGTTTGGGATGAATGTATATAATAACACATCTATCACAACAAAAACACTATCATCATGATAGTGGGAGAAGGACCTGGCAACCCACTCCCAGAAAACAATCAGCCACTGTAAACTCTGTGAGTGGCAGAGAAGCATTGACAATAGTGCCGGGCATGGCTGTATCAGGGAGTTTCATCTGTTGTACATAGGGTTGTTATGAGTGGTACCTGACAACAACAACAACAATCATTATAGTATCATACAGAATATTTTCACTGCCCTTAGCTCAGTTGGAAAAGTGCTGCTCTGCACACTCTGAGGCCCTACATTTGAACCCCAGCACTACAAAAAATGGGAAAAGGACCTGGCAGCCCACTCCTGAAACAATCCTGAAAACAATCAGCCATTGAAAACTCTACATAGGGTTGATATAAGTTGGACCAGACTAGATGGCACCTAATAACAAAAGCAACAAAAACCTCTGTGCCCCACCTATTCATCCCTCCCTCCCCATGAGCCCCTAGAAACTACTGGTAACTACTGATTTTTTTTTTAACCACCTCTATACTTTTCCGTTTTTCAGGATGCCTAATAGTTGGAATAATACAGTTTATAGACTCTTCAAATTGGCTTCTTTCATTTAATAAGATGAATTTAAGTTTCTTACATGTCTTTTCATGGCTTGACAGCTTTTTTTTTTTTTTTTTTTTACTACAATGTAATACCTGAGGGCTAGAGTTTAGCTCCGTTTGTAAAGTGTTTGCTCAGTGTGCTCTGAAGCCCTGGGTTCAATTCCCAGCACTGCAAAAATGGGAGAAGGACCTGGCAACCCACTCCTGAAACAATCAGCCACCAAAAACTCTATAAATAGCAGAGAAGCACTGACATACTGCCAGGCATGGCACAGCGTCAAGGAGTATTTCATCTGTGGTGCATAGGATCACTATGAGTAGGACCCTACTCTGTAGCACCTAACAACAATGCTCAATTGCCTGTATGTACATACTTTATCCACTCACTTACTGAAGGATATTTTAGCTGCTTCTAAGTTTTGACAATTATGAGTAAGGCTGCTATAAACATCTATGTGCAGTTTTTTATGTGGAGATAAGATTTTTAACTCTTTTGAGTAAATACCAAGAAGCATGGTTATTAAGATTGAATGGTAACTGAATGTTTAGCCTTATAAGAAACTGCTGAACTAGCCAAGTGGCCATGGTGTATGGTTGTAATCCTAGCAATTTGGGAGGCTGAGGTAAGGAGGATGAGTTTAAGCCCAGAGGAAGCCTCTGAAACTTAGTGAGGTCTTGTTTCAAAATAAAAAATAAAGAAGGGACTGGGCATGCAGCTCAGTGGTAGAGCACTTGCCTAACATAAATGAGGCCCTGGTTTCAAACTCCATTACTTCAAGGAAGGAAAATCTAAGACAAAACAAAACAATGATGAGAACAATAATAAACTGCGGAACTGATTCCCAAAGTGGCTACACTGCTTTACATTCCCACCGGCAGTGAGTGAGAGTTCCACTATTCTGCCTCCTGGCTAGCATTTGGTTTTATCTCTGTTCTGGATTTGATCCTTCCTCATAGGTGTGTAGTGGGATCTCACTGTTCTAACTTAAATTTCCCTTATAACATATGATGTCATCTTTTTATGTATGTATTTGACATATACACATTTTGTTTGGTGAGGTACCTGCTAAAGATTTTTACCATTTTGAATGGAATTTTTTATTTTCTTATTATTGAATTTTCAGAGTTGTTTATATTTTGGAACACAGCCTTTTATCAGGTAAATCTTTTGTAAATATTTCCTCCCAATGTTTTATGCCTTTTCCCTGTCTTGACAGTGATTTTTACAGAACACAAATATTTAGTTTTAATGAAACCTAGCTTATTGATTCAGTATATGATGAATTGTACCTCTGCTGTGACATCTAAAAAGTTGTGACCAAATCCAAGGAAGAAATTATTTAGATTTTTTCTTATGTTATCACTAGCAGTTTGATAATTTTGTATTTGACATTTAGGACTATGATACATTCAAAGTTAATTTTTGGAAAAAGTGTAAAGTCAATGTCTGGGCTTTTTGTTTGCTTTGTATGTGTATAAGCAGTTATCACAGCATCATTTGTCAGACTATTTTGATCATTTTATTTCCTTTGCTCCTTTGGAAAACATTACTTGACTATACATGGGGCCTCTGTTTCTGTATTCTGTATTTTATTCCAGTGATCCAGTGTCTATTGTTTCTCAACTGCCACACTGTCCTGATGACTAGCTTTACAGTAAGTCTTGAAGGTGATGTCAGTCCTCAAGCTTCATTCTTCCTCAATATTGTGTTGGTTGGTCTAGTAAGCATAGTTCCAGCCTAGCTATATTGAAGCAGTAGCAAACCACCAGAGATATGACAAGCAATTTACTCAGAAGGAAACCAAACGGCCAGTAAACATACAAAAAGATGCCAAAGTGCACATGTACTCTAAGAAATGCAATTTGAAAACACGATGAGAAACTATTCCACATGCATCTGATTGGATGAAATTAGAAGTGGTAGTTAGGATCAAATATTCCTACTGGAGTGTAAATTGGTCCAGTCAGGTTAAAAAACAATTTGGAATAACAAATAAAATTGAAGATGTGCACAGCTTTCAACCTCATGATTCTTCTACTAGATATGCCTTATTACAAATGTACACAAAGACAAGCTTACTAACGTGTTCACAACAGCATTGGTTTTAATAGCTAAGTAAATAAATCTGCAGAAGACAATTAAATGTCTGCTAATGACACTCTAGATAAATTCTATTCATTCATAACATAAAAACTTGGTAATAACTACAATGAGAGGACTAGAGCTAAATGTACAAACATGAATATATCTTGAAAACAATGTTGAAAGGGGCAACATACTAAGGAATATACCTAGTGTAATATCATTTCTATAACTTTTAAAACATGCAAAACAATACTTCATATATTTAGGGAATTAATACACATGTATTAGAAATACAAAACATTCAGAAGAATGATACCAAATTCAGGGGAACACAAAGAAAGAGAGTTCACAGGAGGCTTTGATAGTGTTGTAATGATTTATTTATTATGCTCAGTAAAAACACATGGGTGCTTACTTCATTATCCCAATGACTTTTTGTCTAAATTTATGCCTTAATTGTTGAAAAGAGAAATGTGATCTTGCAAAGTATATTTAACAATACTTACCTACAAGAGCAGTCACCCATCTGGACCTGATGCACATGCCAAAGCATCACCCAAATTTTAATTCTTCCTTCCATCCCTCCTTTTTTTGCAGTACCATTGAGGGTTGAACCAAGCATCTTGTGCTTGCTAGGCAAAATTTTTATCACTCAACTGCACGCCTTGCCTGATTTATTTTTTCTTTTGAGTCAAGGTCTTGCTAAATTGCAGAAGCTGCTTCTGGCCTTGAAATTATGATCCTCCTGCCTCAGCCTCCTTAATTGCTGGGACAGGTGTGCACCACAATATTCTACTAATTCTTTTCTTTTTTATTAAAAAATTTCTTAAATTAATTTTTATATAAAATTTAAGTATAGTTGTTGGATATTTTAAAAGTCATGGTTAAGACTGAACTTTATTGTTTAAAATTGGACAATATTACCTCTGGGACTTTTACATTATTAAATACGTTTGGCTATAGGCAATATATTCTTCTCTACTCAGGTTGTGCCACAGTTTGGAGTTGTTTTACGTAGAAAGAAAAGAGCATTTACTCAAAAGGTAAAGTATTCTTTATATAATTGTTCCTTGGTGTCCTTAGGGGATAGATTTGAGGACTTCTTCCTATACAAATATCTGAAGGTGTTCAAATCCTTTAAATAAAATGGCACATTATTTGTAGACAGCTTATACATATCCTCCCCTACATTTTAAATCATCTTTAGATTACTTATAACTGATTCAATGTAAATGCATGTGAATAGTTTTATGCTATAGTATTTAGGGAATGATACCAAAAAAATCTGTACATAATCAGTGAAAACTTCATTTTTTCCTGAATATTTCCTATTTACACTTTGCTGGCTTAGGGATAGGAAGGGGTAACTGTATCTTTAAAGTGATAGTGTTTACTGGAATTCTGGGTGGTATCTAAAAAGGCAGACCTGGCAGATCTCTCCACTTGAAAGAATCAGTTGTAGAAGTGGGATATGATACAGAAGGAAAGAACAAATAGAGGCAATCCACATTTTGGAAGATAATAGGATGAAAAGGAAGAAACAAGGAATTAGCAAGAAGGCAGATGTTGTGGATTATGTGACATGGTCCTTCCTCAAAATCCTTCCAGTATTCAATTGTTGTTGTTAGGTGCCATCAAGTCAGGTTTGATTCATATGACCCTATGTATAGCAGAGCAAAACATTTCCCAAGTCTGTGCCAGGTACACAATCTTATTTATGTTTAAGCCCACTGTTGCAGATACTGTGTCAATCCAGCTAGTGGAGAGTTTTCCTTTTTTTCATTGACCTGCCACTCTCTCAAACATGATGTCCTTTTCCCAGGATCAATAAGTTCACTGAATCACCAAATGAGGATTGAGATTGAAATTTTAAGGAAACAGTAAAAGAGGAGTTATTCACTTCAGAGTGTGCGAATAGCAAAGAACTAGAATGACACATATGGGCAGAAGCTCAAAGGCACAGAGAAGCATGAGGAAAAAACAGAAAGGAAAAATGAATCTTAGGGAGCATTCTGAACTGCCACTAGAACTACAAGTAGAGACCAGACCACATTTATTCCAGTACCCAAAGGATAGGGAACACCAGTGTTGACATCTCTACTGCATTAGAATACATCTAAAACAAGCTGACCTTTCTGCATTCTATTTAGTACAGTCTGTAAGTGAAATTGAAACACAGTGTTTGGTGTCACAGAGTTGATTCAGAGCAACTAAACTCAAATAATACCCGGAATTGTGCATATATACTGCTTAGTTCTTAAGGAAGAAAAATGATATTTTCTTAGAGTAAAATGTGGATTACAGGAAAATTCATACATAAATTTGATTTCTACAGCTAGATATGCCCAGAGAAGGGCTTGATGACTTTTGGCAACGAGGCATACATTTTTGTTTTTTCCTTGAGAAAATGTAGACATCAATACCTAAGGAACTCCTAATGAGGGCAACAATCTATACGTAAAGTACATAATATTTTTGCAGATTTTTTAATTTGAACATTCTTTCCTCTTCACATTTATAATATTTCAACATTAGGCATGTATGTTGCCAGGTGCCATGGTGCATGCCCATATTCCCAGTTACTACAGAGGCTGAGGCAGGAGGACCAAGAGTAGAGGCAGCTTATGCCTTTCTGAAATTCTGTCTGAAAATAAAAAATAAAAAAGGGACTGAGGTTGCTGCTCAGGGATAGAGCACTTGCTTAACATGCAAGAGGCTCTGGGTTCAACCCCCTAGGAGCACCAAAACAAACAAAAAAGCATCTATGTTGATGGCACTTTTCATTTAAGCAGTTCTTTGCTTTCTTATACTTTTCTTGTAAACTTGTTAGTAAAAATATTTCTACTTTATTTTAAATTTATTTACTTTAGAAAAATGAATATGATAATTACAGAATAAAATTTCTTTTCTTACTTTTTTTTTTCAGTACTTGAGCATTGAACCCTGGGCCTCACACATACTTGGCAAGTGCTCTACCACCCCAGGCCATTTTTTATTCTTTATTTTGAATTAGGGTCTCACTAAATTGCACAGGCTGCCTCTGGCCTCAAACATAAGATACTCCTCCCTCTGCCTCCCGAGTTGCTCAGATTAGAGGTGTGTACCACTGCACCCTGCTCAACAGTTACAGTATAAAATTTCTTTAATTTAAAATAGTAGTAACTATACTATACTAAGAATATCATTCTCTTGCCATAAAGTAGCAAAATTTCAGTGATTTTTTTGTACATAATATTCGTACCTTTTAAATTCCTATCTAGTACAAAAACTGCCAGACAACTGTCGTGTCTGATCCTGTCAGATCTCAGAAGCTAAGCAGGGTCGGGCTTGGTTAGTACTTGGATGGGATACGCCTGGAAATACCAGGTGCTGTAAGCTTGGGAGAAGAACCCAGCAACCCACTCCCAAAAAACAATCAGCCATTGAACACCCTGTGTATAGCAAAGAAGCATGGACAATACTGTTTCGCCTGTTGTACACAGGGTCACTATGAGTTAAACACTGACTCGACAGCACCTGACAACAACAACAACAAGAAGTATGAAAACTATCTTGAATTATGCCTTTGGTAGCTGCAGTGAGAGTAGGAGAAAGTTGAACTTGAATCTCTTTGGTTGAAATGAGTTTTTTACTAAGCAATTGAAATTTTCACCTTCTAACAGAAGTTTCATGAATGGTAAAATTCTGAACAAATTTTCTGGTATTAGTGTTCTAAAGGGTAGAAGACTTCCAAAGCTTTATGATCCAAACAACCAGTTGGCAATTTATAAACTTGAGAAATCTGCTTTCACCTCTTTGTGCCTCAACTTGTTTATTTTTAATAGGAGAATATAGCAATACTCACTCCTCTCGTGGGAGAGTTTAGATAACTAGAGCTCAGGTATGTTGTTGTTGTTGTTAGGTACCGTCAAGTCAGTATCTGACTCACAGCGACCCTCACAGGGTTTTCAATGGCTAATTGTTTTGGGATTACCTCGGGAGTGGATTGCCATGTCCTTCTCCCATTTTTGCAGTGCTGGGAATTGAACTTGGGACCTCAGAGACTGCAGTGCAGCGCTCTACCAACTGAGCTAAATCCCAGCCCCCAGGTATGTACAACTCCCAATATAATGGTTCACGTAAATTAAGACTCAATAATTGCTAGGTCGTATTGTTCTTAAATGATATAAGGTAAAAACAGACAACAGAGATGATGATGATAATGATGCTGGATGACTTAGACCATCACTGCTTCTGCTAAGGAAGCACCCTAGTTAATGAAAACAACAATAGGGAAGGCCCAGAGGGGCCTGCAGGCTGCCAGGTTTATGACTAATTCGGTTTCTCCACACCTTATTTTGCTCATTTGTAAAATCAAAGTTTAGATGAGACGATCTCCATAGTTCTAGCACAGTCCCAGTATATCAATGATTCAGTATTACATCTAGATATTCCTGTAGTGGAGTATGTGGAACCATAGATTAAAGAAAGTGACTCTTGTGAGAAAGACAGGAATCTGAAGGAAAAAGAACTTCTGAAAAGTTCACTCAGCAACAAAACTCAACAATAGATTCTAAAATAATTGAAAAAGAGTGATTCTCCCAATCTATTCATTCTTTAATTCACCCATTTATGTGAAATTAATGAATCTCTGTGCCAAGCAATGTTGGAAGTGTTAAAAATACAAAAATTAAATATTCACTCTCTACTTATATAATTGGGATAAGGACTTGGCAACCCACTCCCAAAAAACAATCTGCCATTGAAAACCCTATGAATAGCAGAGAAGCGCAACAATAGTATTTTGTCTGTTGTACATAGGGTCACTATGAGTCACATACTGACTTGACAGTGCCTAACAACAACAACAACAACAACAACAACTTATATAATGGGACAGGAACACAATTACAGTAATTTTGAAAAGAACTTAAATATATATGAATATTCCTAACACATATCTAATGAGGCTCTTGCAGAAAATGGCAAAGTCTCTTCAGTAAATAATGTTATATTTATAGGACATGAGTTGCCTCCTCAAAGTAGGGTCAACCTTAATGATGGGAATCGAGTAAAGCCCCACAGATCTCCATTTCCTGATGTGGCATAAGGCAAAATGAGAACAACTGTAAGTATCCATTAATAATTGGTAGGTAGAATGTATGTACTATGAATCTAGGCACATTAGAAATCTTCCAAAGGGAAGTGGAGTGCGTAAACATCAACATTCTAGGCAACAGTGAGCTAAAATAAACTGGTATTGGTCATTTAGAATCAGATAATCACATGAACCAGATAATCACAGGAATGACAACTTAAAGAGAAATGAGGTTGCACTCACCATCAAAAAAGACATCCAAGATCTGTTTTGAAGCACAATGCTGTCCATGATAGAATAATATACACATGCTCACAAGGAAGGCTAGTTAATATGACTATCATTCAAATTTATGAACCCACTATTAAGGCAGAAAAAGAGGGGAGAGAAGATTTTTACCAGATTCTTCAATCTGAAATTGATCAAATATGCAATCAGGATGCACTGATAATTATTACTGGTGACTGGAATGCAAAAGTTGTAAACAAAGAACGATCAATAAATGGATTATATGGCCTTAGTGACAAATGTTACTGGAGAATGCATGACAGGATTGTGCCAGACCAATGACTTTTTCATCGAAAATACATTTTTCCATCAACATAAATGACCACTATACACATGGAGTTCACCAGATGGAACATACAAGAACAAAATAGACTATATTTGTATGAAGAGATGATGGAAAAACCCAATATCAGAAGCCAGGACAAGACCACGTGCTGATTGTGGATCAGACCACCAACTGCACATATGTAGGATCAAACTGAAACTGAAGAAAATTAGAAAAAGTGTATGAGAGCCAAAGTATGACCTTGAGTATATCCCACTTGAGTTCAGAGACCACCTCAAGGACAGGTTAATGCTCTAGACACTACTAATTAACAACCAGACAAGTTGTGGCATAACATCAAAGACATCATTCATGAGGAAAACAAAAGGTTATTTAAAAGACAAGAAAAAAATTACATGTCAAAAATGACTCAGAAACTTGCCCTTGACCAATGAGTATATAAAGTAAAAGGAAGGCATGAGGAAATTAAATAACTAAACAGAAAACTTCAAAGGGCAGCTCAAGAAGACAAAATCAAATATTATAACAATATCTGCAAAGTGCTGGAGATAGAAAACCAAAAGGGGAGAACATGTTCTTTTTTTCTCAGCCTTAAAGAACTGAAGAAAAAATTCAAGCCTCAAGTGGCAATACTGAAGGATTCTATAGGAAAAATAATAAACGATGCAGAAAACATAAAAAGAACTAGGAAAGAACACATAGACCATTACACTAAAAAGAATTGGTGGAGGATCAACCATTTCAAGAAGTTCCATATAATCAGGGACCAATGGTAATGAAGGAAGAAGCATAAACTGCCTTGAAGGCATTGGCCAAACATAGGGCTCCGGGAATTGATGGAATACCAATTGAAATCTTTCAAAATAGAGATACAGTACTGGAGGTTCTCACTTGTTTGTGCCAAAAGATTTGGAAAATAGCTACCTGGCCAATTGACTAGAAGAGAACCATATTTGTGCCTACTTCTAAAAAGGGGATCCAACCAAATGTAGAAATTAGCAAACAGTATCATGAATAGCACACACAAGTAAAATTTTGCTAAAGATCATTCAAAGTCGACTGTATCAATATATTGACAGGGAACTGCTGGAAAATCAAGCCAGATTCAGAAGAGGGCTTAGCGCCAAGGACATCATTGTTGATGTTAAATGACTATTGGCCAAAAGCAGAGAATACTAGAAAGATCTTTATCTATGTTTTATTGACTATATACAAAGGCATTTGACTATATGGATCACAATATGTTATGGATAACATTGCAAAGAATGGGAATACCAAAACATTTAATTATACTCATAATGAATCTGTACATGGACAAGGAAGCAATTATTTGAAGAGAATCAGGAAACACTGCTTGGTTTAAAATCAGGAAAGATGTGTGTCAGGGATATATCCTCTCACCAGACCTCTTCAATCTCTATGCTGAGCAAACAATCTGAGAAGCTGGACTTCATGAAGAAGAATGTGGCATCAAAATTGGAGGAAGATTCATTAGCAATCTGTGTTATGCAGATGACACAACTTTGCTGAAACTGAAGAGGATTTGAAACATTTATTGATGAAGAACACAGCCTTCAGTATGGATTGCACCTCAATATCAAGAAAACAAAAATCCTTACAACTCAGTCAGTAAGCAGCTTCATGATAAATGGAGAGAAGATTGAAGTTGTCCAAGATTTTGTTTTAGTTGGTTCTATAACGGACATCCACAGAAGGAGCAATCAAAAAATCAAAAGACACATTGCCTGGAGAAAAGCTGTTGCAAAAGATTTCTTTAAAGTGCTGAAATGTAAATATATCAAGATGGAGGTGCACTTGACTCATGCCATGGTATTTTAAGCCACATTTTATGCTTATGAATGCTGGACAGTGCATAAGGGAGGCAGGAGAAAATTTGATGCTTTTGATTTATGGTGCTGGAGATGAATATTGAATATACTGTGGATGGCCAAAAGAACCAAGAGATCTGTCCCAGAAGAGGTACAACCTGATTGCTCCTTGAAGGCAAGGATGGCTAGACTGTGTCTTATGTATTTTGGACATGTTGTCAGGAGGGTCAATCCCTGGAGAAGGACATAATGTTTGGGAGAATGGTAGGTCAATGAGAAAAAGGAGGATCTTCAACCAGATGTATTGACACAGTGGTTACAACAATGAGCTTATACATAAAAAAAGATCTTCTGCCTGGCACAGTGAGGGGGAATTTTCTGTTCAAAATTATCAAAATATTCTCCCATCAAAAGACAACATTAAAGGAGAAAAATGGCATGTTACAGAGGGGAGAATACATACAGGAGTACTAAAAATCAGTAAGAAAAAGACAATCTAATAGAAATATGTTCAGCAGACTTAAAAAACATTCATAAGGGATGTAACTGTTGCACACATATAATCCTTTCACTTGAGAGGCTGAGGCAGGAGGACTGCAATTTGAGGTTAGTCTGGGCTACATAGCATGACCCTGTTTCACAAACAAACAAACAAATAAACAAACAAACAAAAACAGTAACAAAAGAAGAGCAAAGGTAAATTTTGAGAATATCTTATAAAAAGAGGATATAAAAATGGCCAACAAACATGAAAAAGGTGTTCAATATTATTACACATCAAGGAAATTGAAGATAAAAACAATTTTGGTAGATGTACAGAGGTATCCTATCAGAAAGGCAAAAACAAGTATTGGTGAGAATATAGAGCAACAAAAGCTTTCTATAAATGCTCAGGAGTGGACTATGAATTGTTATAAACACTTTGTAAGGCTATTTAGGAGTATGAACTCAATTGATAATAAACATACTTCATAACTCTGCATTTTTACCCAAAATAAATGTATGTATATGCATACCAAATGTGGGGCATCGCCCTGCCGCTGGACTCACTCCAGCCATGAGCAGGAACCGGCGGCCAAAGACCCGTCATCTGGTGAGGGGGAGCCGGGCACCTAGGAGTCACGCCACCTGGAAAGGAGGCTTATGCCCACGGCTGCTCTGAGAAGCCTTGAGAAAGGCAGGCTTGGTGGCTCCTTGCTTCTTTTCTTCCCAGTGAAGACTCCGAGTCCTCTGCTCCAACAGCTCTTTATTGTTTCCTTGTCTGTCCCGGTCGATGGACCCAGACTGCTCCCTGTACCACCCTTATATATTTTTCTGGGGCTTGCTGGGGACCAATCAGAGGCAGTCACCCCATACAGGTTTCAGCCAATCAGAGGGGATATTCAAATTTGGTTTTGTAAAAGCAGCCAATCAGGGGTGGTTCCAGAAGGGTCCAATCAGGAGCCGTTCTGGGGTTTGGAAACAGCCAATCGGTGTCAAGGGGACTGAGGCAAGGGAATAGATGCCAGAGCCATCTTGGAGAGCTCGATGACCATGAGTTCCTGGATGTAGGGCAAAGCTGACTCCCTGGGGAACAAGCCTCAGTCCTCCAAGGGGCCTAGATAGGCCCCCAGGGCAAACTGCTTCTCTAGGCAGTGCCCGACAACCAAACACAAGTTCAGTAATGTTGCAGGATTATTGATAATAGACCAAAAACTGGAAATACCCTAAATGGTCATCAAAAATGAAATATTTAAGTAAATATACATGTATAGTAATGTATTCAGCAATGAAAATGAAAAAAAAAAAACAATTCACACACAAAAATCATAAAATGAATTGATCCAAATAAGTCAGATCTCAGGTGCTAATACTTTTAACCCATTAATGCACAGTGCCCTACTTATAGGTCAGTAACTCATAAGGAAATGTTCATGACACTGTAGTTTCTATTAGACTAAGCATAAAAGCAAGCAGCCAGCAGGAGATAAAGTTGAGATATAGTACAATAATATTTACCTGCACACCTGACTGACATAAATTCAGAGATATATTAATCATCAAATTCTTTACTGCTATATAAATAGGACAGTGCACAGTACTGTGATAATGTTACTTGACTCTATTTACACAAAGTTCAAATTGACAAAAATTTATCCGTTGTATTATAAGACCTGTCAGTTGTTACCTTTGTTGAGATAGAAGGATTAATAATTGGGAAGGAAGGAGGAGTTGGTTCTGATGGTAATGTTATATTTCTTGGTCTAAATCTGAGTTGTGGTTAAAGAGCAATATGTTTGGGCTGGAGTTTAGCTCAGTTGGTAGAGTGCTGCTCTGCACTGAGGCCCTGGGTTCAATCCCCAGCACAGAAAAAATGGGAGAAGTATCTGGCAGTCCACTCCAGAAATAATCCCAAAACAATCAGTCATTGAAAATCCTCTGAATAGCAGAAAAGCACTGGCATAGTGCTGAGCATGGCAAAATGTTGGGTAGTGTTTTGTTCTGTTGCACATAGAGTCGCTATGCGTTAGATCCTACTTGATGACACCTAACAACTATAGGAGTATGTTAACTTTGTACTAATTAATTAAATTCCGTATACACTTAGGACTTCTGTATTTTCCCATATTTATGTTAAACCAACAGATTCTTTTGTTTTTTTCTTCTTCTTTTCTTTTTCTTTTCCTCTTGTCTTTGTTCTTTTCCTGGTTTTGGTACTACAAATTCAAGTGGTGGAAGAAAGTGATCACCAAATTGTACTAGTCAATTTTAAAGTTTTTGCGACAGTAATTTTGACTTGGAATACTTTCTAGAAAATCTAATCAGTTTGAAAATATTACCTGTAAATTATGTGTGGTTGTATTTATGTGCTATCCAAAATATTCTCCATTATTGCTTTAATATGTCTATTTGTAGGTAAAACAGAAAAGCTTAGGAAAGGAATATTTGGAGGCATTTACACTATGCAAAGCACAATGATAAATGCTTTACATGAACTTTTTTTAATCTGCAGAGCAATTCCATGGGAGCTGTTATTGGTTATATTCTTCAGATTAAGAAAGTAAGACTCATAAATGTTAAACAACTTGCCTACAGTCATACATCTGAAGGATACATGTCCAAAGACATGGCTAATAAATGTCAATCTGATTCCACATTCAATTATTTAGCTCTAAGGGCCTTATATACTGGATATGAAATGCTGTGACATCAGAAAGACCAGAACTTTACTCTCAGACAACCTAAATTCATGCTATAACTCTTTCACTTAATACCTCTAGTACCCTGGGGCAAGATGCACAACCATTTTGTGCCTTGGTTTTACTCACTTCTAAAACAGAAAACTAAAGACTTTTGGTGCTCCTCCTAGGTTCCCTTTGCCATACCAGTGCCCATCCTCCATCTGCTGTGAGTAGTGACTGATGGTAGCCCTCTTCTCCACAGAACTGCCCCCATGGTCTTGGTCAAACAGGAAGCTTCACCTGCCCCTAGAGATCTTAACCAATGCCTGATGGGTTTGAAAGGCCAGCCCCTTATGATAAGAGTCCAACTCTGTGGAGCAGTTTGCACACAGAGCTTTTCTGCGGCATTAGACTGAAGGCAATGACTGGCTGAAACCATTTTCCTGCCTAGCTTCTGTTTCATCTTGTCTGTCTTCCTTCATGCCCCTTCTCCTCAGGGAACTCCCTCAATAATCCATTATGAAGAATCCCTATTGCAGGCACTGCCCGTGACAAAAATTATTCACTCAAATATTAGGAAAATAAAATGAAATAAATGTATGGAACATGTTATTATTTGTAGAGTACTATAAAAGTTTGATATTAATATCATGCAAAGTTATAAAGCAAATAAAATTCATGGTTTTCATTCCTTTTCCACTGATTATTATAAACTACCAACCTTTAAGGACCTAGTATGCTTGTATTGTCTCATCTTTCTCACATATCAGAAAAGAAATTACTGAATACTTTTATATCTGAGTCACTAGGCTATTCATCCAATGTCTTATGGTGTTAAGGTGATGAGGCATTTAAGAGTTTGAAAAGGAAAAAAAAGGGGATTGGTCAGCCTGCTTTGTCATTGGTTGGATATGGATAACTGTACTTTATTAACACACAGGTATTCAACATTTTTTCTTAAGTTCCTGCAAAATATTTTCTAAACTATGTTGCTCAATTATTAGTTCAACTTTATATTGACTGCTTAATAGTTGAACATGATTATAATTTTCAGCAAATTGCATATTGCCCTTATGTGTTAACTATTTTTCATCAAAACATTAGAGTGGCAAATTTAACTTATTTAATTTACGGAAGATGTCTACCAAACAACTTAATCAGGAAAGCTACTTCTTAATTGTGACACCAGTTAACTGTGACACTAAAGTAGGCCTTTCTGTAAGGAAAAATGTCCCCTGGCTTGTCTGTAAATTCCAAGAAACGTAAATATGGGGATGATTACCTCACTTCTTTGTGAATTCTAACACAAGTAGGTAATGCATAGTTTTTACAAGCTAGATTGACTCTTGGGAGTCCAGCCATTAGTCTTTCACCTTCGTAAGACAAGGTGCCTACCTTTCCAATTTTTCATGGCTGACTTCCTGCTTTACCATTTTGTAGTGCTCCCGTATCAATTTTCAAATTCTTTCTTTCTTTGAGACCCTGAAGGTTTTCACACCTTGGGATAAATGCATCATCCTGAGTACTGAATGAGGAGAAGGCAAAGGTTTCTGTGAAGAGAGAGGTGGGAAAGCTTCTCAGTCACCCCTCATTCAGCCAGACTCCTAGAGATACAATGTCTCTGCTGGTCTCTTCCAGAATTCCTCTCAGCAAAATACACAGAGGAAAACACACACTGCTATTAGTTTCCTATTATGATTATGATGATTACTATTATTTTATATTTAAGAGTAGTTTTACATTCACAGCAAAATTGAGAAAAGTACAGAGATATCCCAGAAATCTCCTGTCCCCCACATGTATCGCTTTCTACATTAACAACATCCCACACTGGAGTGGTGAATTTGTTACAAACGATAAGCCTATATTGAAACATCCTTATCACACAAAGTCCCTGTTTACATCAGGGTTCACTCCTGGTGTCATGCATTCTATGGGTTGGGGAAAAAGTATAATGTCCTGTGACCACAACTGTGCCATACAGAGTATTTTCACCAACTTAAAAGTCCTCTGATGGGAAAAGGATGTAGCAATCCATTCCCAAGGCAATCCCGAAACAGACATTGAAAACCCTGTAAGGGTTGCTATGAGTCAGACACGACTCGATGGCACCTAATGACAACAAGGAAAGTCCTCTGACTCCTATTTATCTCTCATTCCTTTCTAACTCCTGGAAACCATTAATCATTTTATAATTTCCATATTACCATGGTTTGTCCTCTAGAGGTCCACGTGCTAAAAGTGGGTCCCCTGTTTTTCCATATTACCATGGTTTGTCCTCTAGAGGTCCATGTGCTAAAAGTGGGTCCCCTGTTTGGTGGTGGTGGGAGGTGGTAGAACCTTCAAGTGATGGAGCATAGTGCAAGGTAATTAGGTCATGTGAGGCATCTCCTTCTGAAGAGATTAATGTAGTTTTCATGGGATCTCAGTTAGTTCCAGAGAGTAGGTTATTATAGAAAGAATGAGCCTGACTTTGGAATGCATCTGGCTTCTTCTCTCACCATGTGACCTCTTCTGTGTGTGCCCCTGCCATTTTGATCCTATCTACATGAAGCCCTAAGCAAAGCTGAGCAGGTACCAGTGCCATCCTCTTGGACCCCCAAAACTGTGAGCTGAAAAAACCTCTTTTAAAAAATAAAATACCTAACCATGGGCATTTTGTTATAGAAACATAAAATAGACTAATACATGTACTTTTGCCTCTTTTAGAATGTCATATAGTTGGAATCACAAAATCTGTAGCCTTTTCAGATTGTTTTCTTTCACTTGTTGTTGTTAGGTGCCGTCGAGTCAAGTCCGACTCATAGCGACCCTATGTACAGCAGATCGAAACACTTGCCAATTCTGTGCCAGGCAAACAATCTTATTTATGTTTAAGCCCATTGTTGCAGACACTGTGTCAATCCATCTGGTGGAGGGTTTTCCTCTTTTGCATTGACCTGCCACTCTTCCAAACATGATGTCCTTCTCCAGGGATTGTTCTCTCCTGACT
>VMDO01020131.1:24848-38329 GCA_007922755.1 Pedetes capensis | reverse complement strand
TAACAACCTGCGTTATGCAGATGACACCACTCTGCTTGCTGAAAATGAAGAGGATTTAAAACATTTACTGATGAAGATCAAAGATCATAGCCTTCAATATGGGTTATGACTAAACATCAACAAAACAAAAATCCTTACGACTGGGTCAGCACGCAACTTCACAATAAATGGAGAAAAGATTGAGGTTGTCCAAGATTTTTCTTTGCTTGGCTCTATAATCAACACCCGTGGAAGCAGGAGTCAAGAAATCCAAAAACGCATTGCTCTAGGAAAAGCTGTGGCAAAAGATCTCTTGAGAGTATTGATAAGCAAAGATGTCACATTGAAGACGAAGGTGCGTCTGACTCATGCCATGGTATTTTCAGTGGCATGATATGGTTGTGAAAGCTGGACTTTGAACAGGAGAAACAGAAAAAGAATTGATGCTTTTGAATTGTGGTGCTGATGACGTCTATTGAATATACCATGGACTGCCAAAAGAACCAACAAATCTGTCCTAGAAGAAGTGCAACCAGAGTGCTCCTTGGAAGCAAGAATGGCCAGACTGCATCTTACATATTTTGGACATGTAGTCAGGAGAGATCAATCCCTGGAGAAGGACATCATGTTTGGGAGAGTGGCAGGTCAACACAAAAGAGGAAAACCCTCCACCAGATGGATTGACACAGTGTCTGCAACAATGGGCTTAAACATAAATAATATCGTTTGCCTGGCACAGAATCGGCATGTGTTTCGATCTGCTGTACATAGGGTCGCTATGAGTCGGACTTGACTCGACGGCACCTAACAACAACAACAACATGGGGTTGAACACATGCTAAGCAAGTGCTTTTCCACAGAGCTGCAGCCTATGCACCCATCTTTGCTTTTTGAGACAGGGTCTTGCTAAGTTTCACAGCTGCCCCTGGCCTCCAACTCACCATCTCCCTGCCTCTGCCTCCCAAGTCTGTGGGATTACAGACCTGTACTATAGCATGTGGCTAAGCCTAGATATTAAAGCCTGGACTTTTGGGGTAGGACAGACCTGGAAGGATCCCAGCTCCTTCACTGATGGATTTCATGACCTTGGACAAATTTGATTTAACCTTTTGGTTCCCTTCATTTCTCTAATTATTTAAGTAGTGATAATGTTTATTTCACAGACTTTTAAAGTAGTAAGTTGGATAAAATGTGCAAATTGCTTAGCACGGTCACCTTTAAGAAACCATACTTTAATAATAGTATCTGTTAACTTATTTTAATTAGGCTTGATACAGAGTAGACCGAGAAATTTGACAGGCAGATATATATTTTCTCTTAGATCCTTGTGTTGCCCACTGTCATTCCCTTCCTGATTCTCACAGAAAAATACCATATGACTTTCTAGACATGAGAAAAAGGCTCAAACAATACCCAACAATGTGCAAGTGATATAGTATACTATGGTGTTTTTCATAAAAGTTGAAGGAAACTTATTGACACTAATAGTTGTTTTGTATTACTGATAAGCATTTGAGCACTATTTGGAGCACTTATCCTTTCTTTAATCAGGTTCTCTATCCACACATAATCCTGTGACACTTCAAATGGAAAATTGAGCTTAAGCAGAATACCAAAAGATGTGTCCAGAGATGGGATGTATTTATACTAACTAGCTGTGCAATATTACCATGGCCACTGGCCAACTGGCTCAGTTCTTGCAAAGACAATATAAAGGCTGGGAGACATAAACAGGAACTTCGGGGAACTTTTGTTGATCATAATACAGGCGTTACTATGGACTCAGTCTTCCTTTTCTCTGCAAATATCTTAAAACCAATTACTGATTTAATGAAAGTTAAGTTCTCCCCTGGAAAAGAATATCCAGTTCTAGAAGGTTAAAACCTCTGTAATACTCAGGTAAAAAGAGGTCACCTTTTCCGTATATTCTGACTATAATTAACAACAATGTACATTTCAAAATAACTATAACAGAGGATTTTGAATGTTCTCACCACAAAGAAAGGAGATAGATGGGCAAATTATCCTGATTTTTCTCATTATACAATGTCTACATGTATCAAAACATCATGCTGTACTCCATAAATAGGCACAATTATTATGTGTTAATCAAAAATAATATAAAGTAAGCAGGGTTTGGTGCCACATGCCTGTAATCTCAGCACTTGGGAGGTGGACACTATAGGATGGAATATTCAAGGCCAATCTAGTCTACATAACTAGAGCCTGTCTCAAAAACGAACGAATGAATGAATGAATAGTAAAACAAAAAGAATCCTTATCAGTCCATTTAGATTTCCAGGTACGTTTTCCATTGTTTTCTCTTCCACCCCTTTCAGTTTTATCTTTCTCTTTTGCTTGATTGCAACTTCTAGCCTGGAGCAGCATTAGGAGAATTCATTCACATTAGGAAAAGGCCTATACAAATGCCAGTGTGTTTCTTTCAGGTGAATGGGAGAGACTGGTGAGAGATAAGGTCGGGAAAAGATAGCATTCTCAGCTACTTAGTTATGTTAGCACATATGCTAAAAAGGAGTCATTACGAAGTTTGAGAAAATATCTCTAGGAATATCTTCACTGCACTGATAAGATTTAGTGCATATTTCTTTAACATTGAAATAACATGGACTAATAAGATAATCAAATTAGTGGGGAAACAAAAACCAACCGACCAAACAAAACCCTCAAACTCCAGCTATCTCCAAGCTGTTTATGATCTGAAGCACTATTTAGGGAGGTAACTATGACTTATGCAGCAGCAGAAAAGAAAGAGAACTTATCCCTCCTGTAATCATCAGACTAATGTTTTCCTCATTACCATGTCTTCATTTTTCCCGTTGACAGTACAATACCTGCAGAGATCTCATTAGTGTTGTTTTTCATATTTTTGTTTTAAATTATTGATAAACTCTAATAAGATGGATCCATGGCTGAAAATAGGCAGGTAACTGTGAAATATCTTTAGAGAGCAATTTGAATGTAACAGATATGCATTAGTCAAAATTGGAAAGCAAAAAGTGTACATGAGACACAGTTGGGCTGTTCAATTTGTGAACTACTTGGGACAAGCCAGATCTCTTCTGAATCCAATTTGTAAGAATAGCTAATGAGATGAGTCTTGATCTCTTCCAAGCTCTATCCTCCTTGGCCCTGGGGCCTTCTATTCATCCTGCATCTCATTATGATTGCGATTACCACCCAAACAACATCATATGGCAGTGATTTAATTGGGTTCAAGTCTTGCTCTAAAGGTCAGTGTCACAGACTTTTTGGTCTTATTTCCCACTTTTTTTTATTTGTGAGCAGATTACTCAAAAAGCAGGAATAAAACTGTCATTTCTGTTGTCATATGGGACATAAGTTTTCCTTAAGGAAAATGTAGAAATGTAGAAATTCTACGTTTCTTAAACCTGGAATGTAAAATTCCATTACAGTAAAAGGATTGGCATTTCATATGGTTCAAACATTCACCTGTAAGGAATATAGAAGCCAATCATAAAACATTTTCTAAACTTTCTTATGTAATACTATGTAGATCTCAAGTTGATCAGGACAAAATGAGGTTGAGTTGCATTTTAGCAATATTACAGAATACTGAAATAATATAATCCTGCACTAGATAAATTTGACTTCAGTTTGCCCAAATGTTAAGTTTTGCTTTTTATTATTTAGAATTAAAATCAGATGTCTCCTCATTGACATTATATTGTGGCATTTAATTTAAAAATTAAATTAAATTAAGCATGTCAATGTGTAATTCAGCAAATCCAAATTTTTCAGAGGAAATAAGGAAAAGTTTATTTTGATTTTAGCAAAGGAAGCCAAAAACTCATAGCTGTCTGTTACCCCTTAGAGCTCTCAGCTAACAAGATACTTTTTTCGTCTCATCTTTAATTAGTGGTGCTATCACTGAGTCAATACAGAAACTTAAAAATGAAAATGGACTGTCTTTGGCCACATCCTAAGTGATCCATGGTTGTAACCCACAAAATTTTTGAAAATAAAACTTTCTTCACTTCAAAAGCTGATGAAGCATGTAAGAGTTTCAAATTAATAGTCAATTTCTTCACTCTTTAATGTGTGTTTCACATACCCAGTTCCTTCCATTCCCACAACCACTGCCCCACTTCATAGACTCATTCCCTCGGACATAGGCAATTTTACTTGACTCCTGATAATGTCTTTGCCTTGAGTCTCAGCCCTAGTCCTGCAGACTGAGAAATTGTCCCCAAATGTAATTCTGTTTATACAGCTCTATGTGGATAGCTGCCAAAGACCACAGACTAAATTTCAAACTTTTTAACACACTGCATAACACCTTTTACAAACTGGATTCTTCCTTTATGTTACTCAGTTTTCTGATACTATAATAAAATGCCTGAATGATCAACTTGAAAAGAGGAAAGGTTTACTTTGGCTCATGTTTTGAGAGATGTCAGTCCATGCTTAGTTAGCTGTCTTGCTTTTGGGTCTGCAGCACATCATGGAGGGAAGTCATAGGGAAAGGAAGCTGCTCACCTCATCATGGCTGGGAAGCGAAAAGAAATGGGAAAGGGATGGATGGATTCCCATTCTCCCCTTCAGAGTCACACCCTCAGTAATGTAAGATCTCCCATTAGAATCCATCTTTTAAAGGTTCCCTCACCTCCTAATAGCACCATTGGCTGAGGATGAAGCCTTCAATGCATGGGCTTTTGGGGAAAACTGATTTAAACTATAGCCACTTCTTTGCCAATATTATAGTCATCAGTCCCTCTTCACAAACTAAAGAGCTATTGATTGATATTCTCTTCCTTTGTGCTGGGAAGTTAATTCCACATATTAGCTTGTAAACATCCAACCTATATTTTGAGAACCAGTTTAAACACAATTTTCTTCATTAAATCTTACCTGATTCTTTTGGCAGAAAATAATTTTACCTTTCTTTATTTCCCCCTGACATTTGCTTACATCTTTTTCCTACAGTCCTTACTAACTTCTTCTTCCTAAAGTTATGAGGGTAAAATTTCACCCCGCATGATTCTAAGGCAAGTGACCAGATGATACATAGACAAAAATCTGAGACTGAGATTAATACTTTTCCAGCAGTATTTAGGTTAAAAGCAAAATTCACACAATGGTATGTTGTATTTATCCCTGATGAACATCTGATAGTGAAATTGGGTGATCAGTGTGCCATTTTTTTTTCTGCTGCATTGCACAGTTCATCCTACTGTATGGAATATACTAAAAGAAGTATAGGGACAAGAAAAGGCTAATAAAATAATTTTCATGGTGAAGTCTCACCAGCAAAACTATAACAATTCCAAAACTCTAACTCTCTCTTTTCTATAGAAGAGTCTTGGTGCGGGGCAGGGTTCAATGCATCATTTTTGACAGCCCTTACTGTCTTCTTTTCCTAAGACTTCAGTCTCTGGCCCTGTAATGCTCACTGTGTGGTGCATGGTGATTCAAACCACTCTTCTCTTTTGTTCCTCTTTGACCTTGTCACCTTTCACAAAGTTGTTCCTCTTCATGGTATCTCAAAGTCATCCCCTGTCAAGCTGCACACTTTCCTCCCTGCAATGTGCCATGTACAATGAAGTGTTGGACTCCTTTCTCACAGTGTAAAACTATAAAATAAGAGGCTCACAACCCCTTGCCCAAATGTTCTTAGGTATCTGTTGGAAGATAGTGTGAGTGAATTTCCTTCCTGCAAACATACAACCTATACAGATTTGGGAGATGTCAGCTCTTTATTTGTGGAAATGAACTCCACCATGTCACCCTAACTTATGAGACATAACTGGTCTTTGTTTTTTGTTTCTCTTTCTGGCCTTTGGGATTCCTCTCTGGCATCATTTCAGAGGTGGCTTGATTCCAAGCAGGGGCACACAGAATAGGTCCGCCTTTGAGGACCCTCACTTTCTTAAGTGCACAGTTTTCTCTGAAAGCATAACCAATTAATTCCTTGGACTTCCTTAGTTGTAATGGTGAGTTTATATTTGATGTTTTATTTTAATTTTTGTGAAATTCTCATGTATGCATAGATTCCTGACACCATAGTATTTTTAACAGAATTAGAAGTGAATGCGTTTTTTTTTTTTTTTTTAAGTTAGGCTTCTTTTTTTTTTTTTTTTCCAATGAACATAATATACTCCCAGCAAGTGCCCAGAGTTGGATCCACTGCCCCTTGCTGCCCTCTAGTGAGCATCTGGTATATCCCCTAGTGCTCCAATTAGGATGAAAGTAGACCAGGAGATGCTGGTGGACAGGTGAGGATGAGCTACAATGGATTCATACAAGCTCAGAAAGGTCATCTGGCCTCAGGAATAATGCCAGGCTCCTGGAACCATCCGCAGCCTGTGATACAACAGTCAGCTACAAACAAGACCAAAACACAACTTTGAAGGACAAATACCACAAGTTGTTGGTCATATGGGGAAGCTAAAAAGGTTGATCTCATAGAAGTAGAGAGTAGAATAGCGCTCATTAAAAGTTAGGAAGATGAGGGGCGGAGAGAGGGAGGTTGGCTAATAGTACCAAAATACAGTGAAGGGGGGGGGGCTGAGTTCTGATGTTCCACGGCAAAATAGGCTGAATATTGTTCAAAATAATGTATTATATCTATTATAAAGAATTAGAAGAGAGAAGATTGAACTTTTCCAATACAAAGAAATGATAAATGCTTAAGGGGATAGAAATTCTAATTATCCTGATTTGGTCACTACACACCATATACGTATATGTTGAATTATCACACAGTGCCTCATAAATACATATATTTAAAAGTAATTTTGAAGCCAGGTGTGGTGGCACATACCTGTATTCCCTGCAGCTTGGGAGACAGAGGCAGGAGGATCACAGGTTTGAGGCCAGAGGCAGCCTGCATAACTTAGAGAGACCCTGTCTCAATTTAAAAAATGAAAAAGGGGCTGGGGTTTGAGCTTAGTGGTGAGTCCCTGAGTTCAGTCCCCTAGTACTGAAAAAAATAATAATAATAACAATTTTGAATAAAAAATAACTTTGAAGAATAGTTGAGATTACCCAGGGCCCGAGTAACATCCTGAAATGAATTTATTCTTTCAACATAAGTGTAGAATTAGAACCAGTTCAGCCACTGAGGGCTTCCTTTGAGCTCAGTCTTAATTCTCACCCTCGTGGTCACAAGGAGATTTTGGACTTCCATTGCAGTTCTGGGCCCCAGGGCAGCTGAACACATCCAATAGCTAACACCCCTTGCCAGAGCCAGTAAGCAAAAGAACAAAGAGGGGCAAATGGCTTGGCACCGCTTTAGGTTTCACTTATGAGAATTTTTCTCCCTCAACAGCATGAAGAATTTCTGAACTCTAAAACTGAAGTCATTAAAAAGTTTCAAGTCATGGGAAAAGAAAGATACTAAGAAAGAGCTTGTTCAGCACCTAGAAATATTTATTCAAGCCCTTTCAGGTTTAACCATGAAACTCTGATTCTTACAATTTTTGGAACTAGATTCTGAAAGCTCTTTTCCAATGAATGTAAGTGAATATTAGTTACAATTACCCTAAAATTATATAATAGTGACAACATTTTGAGATTAGAAATTTCAAAGTTTTGAAGTCAGGCAAAGGATGTTAGAGGCCTAATTCTTAGAAATGTAAGTGTAAATCTTAACATCCCGTTCCAAAAAAAAAAAAATGTCTTTCCTGATTAGATATATAAGACACCTTGCACACTAGTGATTGTTTTGTATGTGTATGGACTTTCATCTTAATCTGGTCATTTATTAACTATTAAGAAATAATTGAATGGGTACAGATACACAATCATCTATTGGCTAATATAATCTCAAACATTATTGCAGTTCTCCAGTCTTAACTTTTGCTAAAAGGGGCTGTGAACAATACTAAACCCAGTGCTAACAATCATAACTGATAAAATAATGGAAGCTAGCTTATAGACATAAATTTTCCAAAACTTATAGGTTAGTAGCTGAAGTGTGGTGATACATGAAGGAATATATTTACTTTCCAATAAAATCAAGGGAGAAAACAGTATTCGATCATTCAGGGTTGCAAAACCAGTGTGTCACTATTCCGTGTTTTGTGACTCTTGATACTACACAAGCTCTAATGTGTCTATGTTCTAAAGTCTGGCATAAGATGCACATGGGAATGCATTTCATGTACTAAGTTTAAAAGCTCTTACTAGGTAATCAAGTGAGCTAGTACAAAGTGAGAATTATCCCCATAAGTATGTTGAGATGGTAAGGAAAAAGAATTGTATTTTATGACTGTAGGAAAAACTACAAAATAAACAACTGCACAGAAAATTGTAGTGTTTTTCTGTCCAAATTTATGCAGCATCTTCCTTAATTTTTTTCAGGCCATATATGATGTTTGTGACTCAAAGACACAATCTTTGCCCTCAAAGAGTTTACAGAAGTTAAAATAGAGGTAATCCATAACAAGGCATGACACCAGAATAGCACTTTACAGATGCCGAGCTCTTCATGGGAATCTGATTATTGTAATAACCGGGCTGGGATTTAGCTCAGTGGGTATAGCGCTGCACTGCAGTCTCTGAGGCCCCGAGTTCAATTCCCAGTACCGCAAAAGTGGGAGAAGGGCCTGGCAATCCACTCCCAAGGCAATCCCGAAGCACTCAGTCATTGAAAACCCTATGAGGGTCGCTATGAGGAGGATACTGACTCGATGGCACCTAACAACAACAACAACAACAAATAGAAGGTAGACAAGACGGAAATAATCATCCCCATTTTATAGACTTGTAAACAGAGGAACCAAAAACGTTAAATGATTTTCTCAGTGTTGCATGATTAGCAAACAATCATCCAGGACTAAACTCAATTCTTCTGATCTAAGTTCAGGTTGTTTCCAGTATTTCTGGTTGATTTCAGTATCTGGTAGCCTGAAAGCCTCTTAACATTTGTTCTTCTTTATATTCATAAAGCAGCAAGAGTCAAAAACCTGGACATTACCTGCTTATTAAAGCTTAAAATTCCCTATCTACCCAACTATGAAGGATTGAATTCTTCATTAATTCACAGAATTTTAAGTGGGAATTAACACAATTTTCAAATTGTGTCGCCTGTTACATGTATCTTTTGCTTTTGCCTGAGGACTGTTTCAAACTGTGCCTTTTGGGGGAAGATGTTGAAAACCTAAATATCACTGAAGTTATTCTAATAAGGAAAATGCATGAGGAGAATCTGTTGTGCGCTGTCAATGAAAGTTATAATTTTAAAGTTAAAATTAAGTGAAAGAGATTGTTTAATAAGATATTGCTTAATAAGCACATTTCTAGAAAAAAAATTCTATTGCTTGTATAGAAGAATGATTTCTGATCTAAAAATAAGCCAGAAAAGGTAGCATTCTTCTTTTCAAGACCAATTTAACAGACAAGTATTGGAGGAACCATCAGCCAATGCATAAAGCTTATGTGTGAGGCTCACTAATTGCTCTATTGAAATGTTGGCTGCCAAATATTATTCTGAAATGGGTGCCAGGATGATACCCTAGCATTAACAGAAATATTTCTTAACAAATGAAGCAAAAGCAAGCCTTTTTGTAGTTTGGCGTGGGCATGAGGCTGCAAAATGAAGGTCTCAGAAAATGACAACCTTACTATCTAAGCACTATAAATACATACTCGAACCCCACCCCTTCCTAAGTTCAAGTCCTATGGAAAGCAGGGGCATTTCTAATGATATCAAGTCCATCATGTCCAGGACCCAGAATTAGATGAAAAATAGAAAAAAACCCTACAACAATTGGAATAAGTTCCTATTGAAACGTTTCTGTAAATTTGAGTCTGCGGGTGTTTCGTTCTGTAATGGAATTCTAATCAGTATAACAATAGCTTCCAAAAGTCACACTCTTTTTCTCTTTTACAGCAATGAGAAGGAGGTGTCAGAAGATACCTTATCTTCTCACTCTCTCATCCTCTTGCATCCCTTTAAAAACTTTTCCCAAATTAAATACCAACTAGATAAGTGAAGAAAGTTCAGTTCTTATTCTGGAAAAGAATAGTGTAATCAACACTATGAAAATTTACACTGCTTTATCACTGGCTGCAGAAATCCTCTATAGCCCTGACATTTGGGAGTGTTTGATAGCAGGTATCTGGAGTGTCAAATCAAAACAATCATAATTCAAAGTTTACATTTACTTTGTGCCTCTTTTGTGTGAGGAAAAGTATGGGCATATTACATATATTTTCTCTTGTGTTGTACAAGGCACTAACCTAGGAGATTTAATAAGTATTATTAATTGTGCTTTACAGAAGAAAGAAATGGATACTCTGTGAAGCAAAGCAATTTGCTCACAGAAATGAAGGACCTATGTACCAATGTCAGGTTTTAAACTCAGGTCAGGGTCAACTTCTACGATGTTCTACCCACAATTCCAAAACAGGTAAGCACAGTGTCTCTCTCTTTTCTCATTTATAAAAATGTGATATACCTTAATATTTAATATCAGCCAATTCACATTTTATGAGAGCTAAATCAGGATCTGAGACTCTGTTTGAGTTTTTTATTTAAAAAGAGAATAACCGCAAAGGTAGTTCAACATATAAATGACACTCATACAAAAACACATGCTTCATTGGGGTACAGCTTCTCTATTGTGATATTTCTGAATGGTGACTTTGAAAAGGGTTGGTAATGCTTTCTGGTGGGCAGAGTGTTTTGCTGGTGGTGGATGGTAATCCTGGGACAAGCTGTACTTATCTACTGAGTTCTCCAGTAATGGCACATCCTGATTGGGCCTAAATTAGGACTGGTGCCAGGATTTACACAGTACCTTGGCTGGCACAGCAGAAAGGAGCAGCTACTGGATAACAGAAGCAGCTGAGTTCATATCTCTGGGTGAGAAATGGCTTCCAGGTGTATGTTAATGCTTATATGGCCAAGGCTCAAAGAGGCCATACAAACTCTTCCTTGCCATATCCCTATAGTTTGGAGATTCAGAGAATAGAAAGGAAGGAAGAGAGGGAAGGAGTGAAGTTGTTTTGTTTAATTCATGCAAAAGATGTAGTGTCAAATATTATGCTAGGCAGTGCCACAGGCATTATCTCATTTATTTTTTAAGGTAGATACTAACTGTATTCATTATTTCAATCCAACTAAAGAAGATAAATGATTTACCCAATGTCATTCTAGACCCACTCTGGAATCCAGGCCTATATTTTCTTGACTTCCTTATTCAACTACCCAGTTCCTCAGATGGGGCTTTGGTGCTACAGGGAATGGGAAGGCAGTTTCCTGGAACATTCCAGAATGGAAATAGGGGTCTAGTTAATTAGGAAGCATAAATTTGCAGTGGTAACAATCCACATAAGTTTTCTCACTTTATCCATGATATTCCTTGTCCATGTCAACAATTGTTAGAGTCTGGGGAGAGGAATTTGACATTATCTATAGATTAAAGCACATGAGACTGCCAATATTTGAGTAGTTTTAGCGTACAAACCCCAGGATTGTTTATAGTCATCCTAATATGTAAATTTAAAACACACATCTACATACAATATTTGATACAGCTAATATGTCAAGACATATTTATTAGAAATTTAATCTGAGCCAGATACCAGGCACTGCCCTTAAGGGAAAGATGGACACTTGTTTGTCTGTACAAAGGCACAGAGGGAGGCCTGGATAAGTAATGGAGTTCTTGCTGCTGCTGCTCCTACTGCTGCTAATGCCACAGAGAGGGCACTCTGAATGCACATTTCCTTAAAACTAGCACTACACACTGTGGTCAAAAGTTTATTTCTAGGGACCATATCTTTCAAACAACAATGAAAAAGGAATGCATATTTTGACTATTTGATGAGATTATCTGAAGGTAGACCAGTCCCAGAAATTCCATGCCATGTGGTTCCAATGATTTCTATACCAATTAGCAATAATTTTTCAAATAGAGAATGGGCTAGTTTTTTGCTCGCAATATATTTCCCATTGGGAGTAGGATAGAGCAACACTCTAAGGACATAACTATGAGGTATGTTTGTATAGTTGTCATAGGAACTCTTTCCTAAATTCCAAACAGTAAATGAGAAGCAAATATTTGAATACAAACCTTGCTGAACCAGAGACCACTTATGTAGCTGAAAGTAAAGGGACCTCCAAAATCCACGGTTAGAAAATGACCTAAAGACAATATATCAGGTTTATATTTTGTTACAAGTCCCTGTTCCGATGCTGTAAGGTGATCAGCCACAGGTGAACATTTCATTCATTTTGGGCGGAAGTCATGTTCCTGAAATTTTGGCTACAAGCTAAGAAAAAGACCATCAGTATCTCTGTATGATGATAGGTGTAGTGATGTTTTTAGAGCTGTGAGTGGCCATATCCTGCCCTGTTGGAGAGACAGTCAGCCTGACAAGAGAGAAGAATAATGTGGGTGTGCCAGGATATTTGAAGGCAACACCTAGCGGGAAATCCTGCCTCTAGAGAGACTGTCAAGTGAAGTGTTTTTGCTTACCCTGTTACTTAGTAGCAATTTTGAAGTCTTGGAAAATAAACCCCGAGTTCTTACAACATTATCGCCTCTTTTATTTAAACTAATATAAGTTACATTCTACTACTTATAATCAGCATCTTCATAAAGCTACCAATTGAGCTCTCCATATCCCCATAACCCATGTATGCACATAAGCAAATTTATATGAGTACCTAGCTCCTAAGGTAGTGATATAGTAATGACAAATATCTATATGGTATTTATATAGTTACCATTTAATTTTCACAGCAGAGGCATGGACTTTTAGTACCTGCCAAGGCTCATATAGTATGAGACAACACTGACATTGAACTCATTCAGATTCTGATCCATGCACCAGGGAATTCTGCCTCTCTGCATCATGTGTAGGAGATAAAACATATTTCTTTCTCTAAACATTTTTATTTTTATGTAAATCTTTTCTGCAAAGCTTTCATATATTATGTCACATGACTATGGAATCTTACTGTCTCTAAAATACACCTACAATTTTAAAAATACCCACATTTCATTTAAACATGCAAATATTTGGCCATTATTCTAGTCTGGCTCGTATTTCCTGTCTACTTTTGAGTTTTCATTATCACAGACAACTGAGTTCAATCTCTTCTTTCTTCTACAAATAAAAGGCATGACTTTAAAGCCACATCATTGCTTTCAATCTTAAATCATTTCCTAGACTTTATATATTCACCTGCTTTCTGGCATATCAGAATGCTTTCTTCATTCCACCCTGACATCTATGAGAAAAGGAGTTATGTATTTCTATGAGACTACAGAATACAAATCTTTTATTTTTATTTTTATTTATTTATTTATTTTATCTTTTTGTAGCAATGGGGTTTGAACCTAGGGCCTTGTGCTTGCATGCTTTGCAAGTGCTGGACCACTGAGCCGCATGCACAGTCCGGTTTTTTTTTTTTTTTTTTTTTTTTTTTTTTTTTTTTTTTTTTTTTTTTTTTTTTTTTTTTTTTTTTTTTTTTTTTTTTTTTTTTTTTTTTTTTTTTTTTTTTTTTT
>VMDO01020131.1:0-24748 GCA_007922755.1 Pedetes capensis | reverse complement strand
TTTAAGAATGCTTGGTTCTGTATATTCACAGAAATAAGGACTGTGTATCTCCTTTGTGGTAATTGACTTCTACAAGTGTCATCACATGCAGAAGTAGGGGAGCAGCCAGGGTTGCTCCTGATATGACAGACATCAAGGCTACCACACTTGAAGTCATCCATCAAAATTAGCATTCGCTTAAAATTAGCCATTTGCACACTTGAAGACAAGTGACTGTCTCCCAGGAAACCTGTAGAGGGCAGTCTTGTTGTGTCTTCCATACCTAGAGACTACAACTTTCCATACAACCAAATAATCCAGGAGTGTTCCTAAGAGTTTAATTGATTTTTTAAGGACATCTGGTTTATTATTCTTATTTTAAAGGCATAAGATTTTACAACACTATCCCCCTATCCTCTTCATGTATTATTCACAATGCTATTTTTATTTTTGCTATCCAAATGATATTTAAAATCTTTAAATTATTGTCTTACATTCTAAATTTAAATGGAAGCAGTTCAATTTTGCCTATTTTAATGTCACATATTTGGTTTTGTTTTTTGTTGGTTTTTCACTTGATACTTCCTTTTGTTCAATGCAATCACAAAAATATTCTCAATGTTGCCTTTCAAGCAAGACTTAAAAAAAGTTTTTAAAAGCTGTACTAAGTCCTTTCTCCTATGGAAATATTTTAATATTGTTACATTTTAACATATAACTGAAACTCAAATTCATGGTAAGAGATAAGAAAAGCAAAAATGAAAGAGGTTGTATTAAAAAAGAGATTTGCTCGTATTGTTCTAGGTACTTCCTTACAAGTGGAAAAATGCTTCCAATACTGCTCACACTGGTTTTAAAAGAAGGAAAAGCACAGTTATTCTCATGCATTTGTTCTGACTGGCGATAAAGTATAGCCATAGTTTGCCTGCACACAAATAAGTACCCCCAAGTTCTGTATTCCTGATTTCTCCTTAAAACCAGCTAATTTCACAACCTGAGTGCCTGTTCTATACAGGCTTTTTAGTAAATGGTACACAGCGACATAAAATATAGAGCCTGTTGCCAAGGAACTCATAATCTATTTGAGAGATATGATGTGGGATGGGTGTAAAAAAAATGGAATCGTACAGAGGAAAAATAACAATCAAATACAAGAGTTACCAGGAAAAAAAAAAAAGAAATGCATCTCTTAAAAAGAGTTGGTTACTGTGAGGTTACTGGAGAGGAGGGGGGCCCACAGGATGTGTAAGTCTACAGAGCAGTAGAAAATGAGGATTGTAACAATGCACAGAATGGTGATCCTGTGCTAGAAAGTTGGAAGATTGCACAGTACCAATTTAATACCTGTACTACTGTCAATTCTTTACAAAAGAGCAGATTTCCAGCCTAGCCTGTCCATTCCTAAAAATTAGGCACCATGTTGCAGGTAGAGAGCCCCAAATCCCTAGCTTACCCTCTTTCTCACTTGAGGAAAACACACTGAAAACACCAGGTACCTATGTTACCACGTTCACTCTCTCCCCTTAACCACTCCTGGGAAATCTCCCAAACTACAGGAGAATGAAACAAAATTTTAAAAAGAAAAACTACTCTTGACTAGACTTTTATATCAAAGTATCTTTAACACGTTATTGTGTTTATTTGCTGACATGCCCATTTTCTTAGTCTGCCAGATGCTCAGTCTCCAAGATAGGGCCTGAGTTTGGGAATGGCAATAGTGAGGGAGCCCCATGCTATGGAACTGGCTATGCAGTACAGAACGTTTGGAACACAGACACATAAACATTCCAGTTTTCAAACTGTCCTTGGGGATGTTGTTTTGCATGGAGAGCATTCTTCTATATTTTACCCTTACCTTGGTATGCTGCATCCAGTTAGATCAATATTAGGTTAGTCATGAGTACAGGACTATGTTTTATTCATTTCTACACTGTATAGTATACAAGCAAATATATGAGAAATATTTTTTGAATTTATAATCTTCTCAGTTTTCCTCCTTTTTCTGGGCACTAATTTACCCATGTCTGGCAATGACAATCATTTTAAAAGCAAAAGCATGTTGCTTTAAATTCACATCCATATTTCAAGATTGTTTGGAATTGATAATAACAAGTATTGAGACTAGATTAAGAACGAGAAGGGTCCTGAAAATGTAGAGCATATTTTGACTTGTCTAGCTTGTATAATGGAGCCTTGCATGTGATATTTTGTACCACCTGGCTAATTCCCTCTAAAGATTAGAATATCTATTAAAAATTCTTTAAAATAAGAGCTTACAACAGCATCCACAGGGAAAGACATATTTTAGAAAGACTCAGATATTGTTGTTGTTGTTAGGTGCTGTCGAGTCGGTATCCAACTCATAGCGACCCTCATAGGGTTTTCAATGGCTGACTGTTTGGGGATTGCCTTGGGAGTGAATTGCCAGGCCCTTCTCCCATTTTTGCGGTGCTGGGAATTGAACTCCGGTCCTCAGAGACTGCAGCTCAGTGCTCTTCTCACTGAGCTAAATCCCAGCGCAGAAAGACTCTAGAACTATTAAAAACCAAAAGGGTACTACATAATGGTATCCTTGAACCAATATGAAATATGATTCAACACATGGATGCCCCTTTTGTTACAAGTTGTTCTGGAGTCCTGTCAGTCGGGAATGTCAAAGCTCTAAGCGAATGTGTGGTTTGCCTCTAACTACATGCAGAAGGTGGAGGGGTTTATGAGAAACATTAGTCAGTCTGCTTCTCTGCCTCAAGAAATCTCTCTCTCTCTCTCTCTCTCCCCACTCTCAGTTATTCAGTAACATTCAATAGTAAATATGCTAATGACATTGTCTCATTGAAATTTTGCTCTCAGTTAGGAAATTTTCTTCATTTATTTGTGATTTGGCCCTTATAATTTTCTTACATATACAGAGCAAGGATGTGACTGAAACTAAAAATAGAATTCTAAAAATTCATAGATTTAGGGGCCATGGGACTCAAAGTCAAACAAATAACCATTCCAAGGAACATAAGCCAGGCCCCCTGCCTCTCCAAAAGGGAAGCATAATGCCAAATACATTTGAATTGTGGTATTAGAAATGAAGGACTCTAGGGCCTTACAAAATGTAAAGCATTTTTTCAAGTGAAAAATGGCTTCTATGAATACTTGGACAATGTTGAATTCATATGTGATAATCAAAATAAATAAAAGAGACAGACGTAGTGGGAAAGATGGATCTACAAATGAATGGACTCCTTAAAGGCAATGCTTTTTTTTTTTACTATTGAGCATGAAAATCACTTACAGAACAATATAAATAATTTTTAGTATCAATGATAGACAAATTCTGAGATTTGAGAGCCAGAAAAGACCCCAGAAATTAAACAATCAATGTTCAGTCTTGATATCACACTGCTGCATTATGAGCTATCTGGCAGCCTAGTAGTTGCTAATTAATGATAATTAAAGGAGTAACATTTCTAAGAGATTTGCTTTTTTTATATAATTAAAGCTGATTTAAGGTGACTTTCACTCAAGTTTTGGGATGTTTCCTTGAATGGGGGAACAAAGGGTGGAATGACAGTCTATTGTACCCTAGTGCTCATTTGCAGTCAGTCTCAGCTAGCCTGTGTATCCTGTGGCAAGTGGAAAAAAAAGATTGAGAACTGTGATTCTAATGCAACACTAATGGTTTTCTTCTCTGAGTGTCTTGTTTCTTTGACCTTTGCAACACTTCGTATGGGGTCCTTTATTCATTCATATGGAGTCTCAATTTCAACTCCAAGGTCCCAAATTTCTTTCATTGTCCTAAATGTCTTATTAATGACAGCAATGTGTTCTAAAGTCCATTTAAGTGCCGTGATACATTTGTTTTTCCAGCTATGTAGGCACATATGATAATTTACAACATTGTCTTCCTTCTCCTTCCAATTGTTTCTCTATGAATCTAAATTTCAAAAACATCCATCATTGCTTAAGAGACTCAGAACCTCTCATTCCAGAGTTGCTGATCATCCCCTAAAAATTTATATAATCAATTAAATATTTCAGTCCCTATGGATCATGTAATCCCCAATGTTTATAACATTGTAAATAATTTAGGTGTCAGTGGGCACAGTGGCACACATCCGTAATCCCAATGGCTCAGGAGGCAGAGGCAGGAGGATTGCAAGTTTAAGACCAGAGGCAGTCTGCATAATTTAGTGATACCCTGTCTCAAAAAGTAAAAAAATGGGCTGGGGGTGCAGCTCTGTGGTACAGCATTTGCAAGGTATGCAAGTGTGAGGCCCTGGGTTCAATCCCCAGTACCACAAAAAAAAAAAAAAAAAAAAAAAAAAAGAGTAGGTATCCCATGTGAAATTTCAGGCAGACTTTAACACAGAATACTAAATTTTAAAGGCTAAAACAATATTCTAATGATCGTAAAAACAATTATTACTTGTTTACAAATGATGTGCAAAGTGTCAAAGAGCCATAACATAATTTAAAACATTATTTTTGCTCCCTAAGAAATATACAAGCTAGCTAGTAATACTAAAAAACCCTTGAAAACAATTAATAATAATAACTATAAGATAATAGCACATACTTTGGGGTGACCCCACAAATAGGGACTGAACTTCATAACAAACCCCAGTATCCATTTCTGAAAATTGGACCTAATAAAGAGGCTACGGTAAAGGCATTATTCTAAAACTTCACCTAACACTTCTATGTCTCATGTAGATATTTGATAAATTAATTTAATATGCATGTGTATCTATTATTCTATCTATATCTATATCTACACATAAACATATAAATATACTTTTTATTCTTTTCTCCTACATTTACAGTAACATGTCAGTTCTGCTGTTAATTCCATTCAGAAAAGCAAGCTATCTCTTCCATTTACCAGTAAACTGAATCAATCTCAAGCTTAGCTGAATACATAGGCTGAATAAATCAGCATTCCTTTTATTTCCCTCCTCCTTCTACTCTCTTCTGTCCTCCCTCCTTTTCTCTCAGTTTCCAGGCTGTATGATAAGAGAGAGGTATCATCAATATCTCAGCTCAATGAGTACGTATCTCTTCTAGGACAGACAACACTTTTGCCAGCATCTGCTTCCAAGGTTGAGAACAACTGCCTACTCTGTGCCCTGGTGACCAAATTCTGCCAAAGGGTGGCAGATGGTGCCTTCCCTGCAGACCTCTAAAGACACATGGCAATTGGCCTGGGTGACTGCTCTGGGTCCTCTAGGGTCGATCGATCCCAGCCCACCCAACTTTTCCATTCATTCTTCTACTTGGGAAAACTGAACATAGACTTTTTAATCACTGCCACTTTTTCCATAATCCCCTTATTGTAAAAGAGAATTTTCAAGGAGTAGATATTTTTATTTGGGTTGTGGTCTTTGAACTGCATAATCAGGCCATGTGGAGTGGTACAGCTACCCTGGTGACATGCATGACCACATCAAACCTAAAAGAAAAGACCAGTGCCTGCAAAAATTATTTCCTGAGGAATCTTCTTTTCTCTCCTATATTTACAGAAATATAATTTATAGAAATATATTTACTCAGTGTTTTTGTTTGCTGTTTCTTGTTTTGTTTTTCTGTTTTTTTCCTGTTTTTTGTTGTTTGTCATTGCTGTAAAATGATAATAATACTATCTTCTGTCTCATATCATTGTTAAAGAATATAAGCACTGTGAACAGAATAAATACTCAAAATTTAGCTGTTACTCTTATACACAGGGAATCTGTGCTTCTAGGATGACATAGGACTACTGAGTGATATCTATCTAAAAGGCAGAATTATATTTTAAAACATTCCCTTAACTGAGGGTGATGGTGAGGGAGAAGGGACCAGGTGTTAAGAAATATGAAAATAATGACATTTTCTTCCACTCATATGAAGGAAAGTTAAAGGAGAGGAGGAATGAAGGATGATAGTAAGAAAGTGATCTCCATATTTGATTAATTTTTTATTGAGGGTCAGTTTTGAGCAAACACACAGACTATAATGATGAACAAAACAGGTAAAAAGCAAAAAAGCTATTAAATTTAGAATATGAAGTTCCATAATAGATATGAAGAAGGCAACTAACAATATCAGATTGGAGAAAGCTACTTCAATAGGAGACCATCTTTGAGAAGAAGGTACTTAAATGGGGACTTGGATGGCAAGAAAAATTCAGGGAAAACAAAACAAATAGGTGATTACAAGGAGGGGGATTCAAGTTGCTCAAAAGGCCTCCCTGTTGAAAAATCCTGGAACATCTGTGGACCAGTGTTGCTGGAAAATGGTGAACAAGAGGCACCAGAGGGTAGGATCCTGCAGGTCCTGTGAGATGTTACAAGGAGTTTGGACAGTGTGCTAAGTGTGAAGAGAAGTTGTTGAAGTCTTTGCACAGCCAGTGACTTGGTTTAGCTTACTTTAGAATGATCTTTCTGGAATTTCAGTGGAAAATGGGTTCCAGGAAGGTAAATACAGAAATCCAAGAGAGAGACGCTGTGGCCAACATGACAATGCAGATACAGGAGATGAAGAGAACAAAGTAGAGATGTACATCAGAAGCCGAATCGCACCATTGATTGGTGGATTGGATGTCAAGGGTGAGGAAGAGAGAAGGTCCAAGGATGGCTTCCTGGGTTCTGGCAAGTCCCGAGCTTCTTATTCAACTAAAAGCGCACTGACCACCTGGAGAAGGAAATACACAGAAGAGGTCTGGGAAGACTCAAGTTGTCAAGGCCCAGGGTACTAGAGAGGCGGGAGCGGGGAATGCAGGCAGGAGGAGAGCCAGTTGGGGAGCTCAAGCAGTCCCCCTGGCCTGGTCCAAAGCTAGAAAAGAAGCAGGAGCCATGTGAACAAAATCAGTCAACAGAGCAAGTCAGATGGGGCATTGTCTCCAAATGTTCCTTTTATTTTCAAGGCTTTAACAACATCAAAAGGCAATCCAGAAGTCTGGGCATGATGGTACATACCTATAATGCTACCTACTCAGGAGGCAGAGGCAAGAAGATCACAAATATGAGGTCAGAGATAGCCAACAAAACTTAGCAAGACATGGTCTCAAGATAAAAAATTGGTAAAAAGAGGCTAGGGGTTCTGCTCTGTGGTAAAATACTTACAAAGCATACATGATACCATGGGTTTAATCCTCAAGTCACACACACACACACACACACACACACACACACACACACACACACACGGCAATCCCTGGTTTTTCCAGTATAGAGCCTAGCCATATTCCCTGGAGCTAAGGCAGACATCAAATAGCAGACAAAAAGAATTATTGAATATTAAAGAATGAGAGTTTTTAAGAGACAGGCCTGGTGCTGTGCTATATACAGCTGACTCAACCAGAGGGGAAAGCCTTCATAATTTAAAAGATAAAGATAGTGCCAAAATAATCCAATGGGAATACACAATGTGTTCAATACACGATGCTGGAATAACTACATATCATATTCATATGTAAAAAAATGAAGTTGGACCCCTTCCTTATACCATACACTCAAAATAATAAAAATAAATCATAGACCTAAATGTAAGAACTAAGCTATAAAACTCTTAGAAGAAAACATGGAAATAAACTTTCATGACCTTAGATATTACAAGGTGACCAAAGGAAAATATCAATAAATTGGATTTCATCAAAATAAAAAGTTTTCAACTGCAGGGATACCACCAATAAAGTAAAAGGACAACTCATCGTATAGGAGAATATAGCTTCTAGTTGTGTATCTGATTTGTTGTTGTTGTTGTTAGATGCCGTCGAGTCGGTATCCGACTCATAGTGACCCTACATACAACAGGCGAAACACTATTGTCAGGGCTTCTCTGCTGTTCATAGGGTTTTCAATGGCAGATTGATTTTTGGGAGGGGGTTGCCAGATCCTTCTCCCAAGCCGGCAGCATCTGGTGTTCCCAGGCGGTCTCCCATCCAAGTACTGACCAGGCTCTACCCTGCTTAGCTTCCGAGATCTGACGGGATTGGATGTCACAGGGCTACAGCTGCAGGCTGCCAAATGTTCGGAGTGAGCCCCCGTCAGGAACTTGGCCTGCAGTGACCTCCCAGGGAAAGTAATGGGTTCCAGGTTTGGGCAGCATAGTTGGTGCCTGTTCAGGGCGCAGCTGGGGCCTCGGGCTCCTTTCCACCCCGCGAGATCACGTGACGCAAGAGGGGCGTGCTCTCGAAGTCCCTCACTAGCCCCCACTCGTAGTGCGCGATCTCTTGACCCTTCCCCTGGGTTCCGTCGGCGACGGGCAGCCAGAAGCCTCCCCCCCGGCCGAGAGCAGAGGATTCGTTCGCTCGGCGGGAGGACCCGGCGCGGGCCCCGCCTCCACCGCCTTGGCCCGGGCAGCGGGCCAAGGAAGGGGCGGGGCCGTGTATCTGATAGGGGCTTTATATTCAGAATATAAAAAGAACTATTATAACTCAACAATTAAAACTAAATAATCCAACTGAAAAATAGGCCAAAGATTTGAAAATATATTTTTCCAAAGAAGATATATGAAAGGCCAAAATCCCATGAAAAGATGTTCAATATTGTTTAACATTAAGGAATTGCAAATAAACCACAGTGAGATGCTCTTCGCACCCACAATGGTGGCTACAATAATATAGACAATAAATGTTGGTGAGGATATAGAGAAAATGAAAAGTGTTGCTCTGCACTTTCTGAGGCCCTGAGTTTGAGCCCCAGTACTGCAAAAATGGGATAAGGATATGGAAATCCGCTCCTGAAGCAACCCTGAAACAATGATTGGAAACCCTATGAATAGCAGAAAAACACTGACATAGTGCTGGGCATGACACAATGTTGGGGAGTGTTTCTTTCTGTTGTACATAGGGTCACTATAATTCAGATCTAATTCAACAGCACCTAACAAAAATAACAACAGCAAATATTGCTAATGGAAATATAAACTCTTGCAGCCACTTTGGAAAACTGTATGGTAGATCCTTCAAAAATTTCATACAGAGTTATAATATGGTCTAGCAATTCCACTCCTAGCATACATATAAAAGAGAATTGAAAACATATGTCCACATAAAATTTAAACGTGAATGTTCATCATAGCATTATTCAAAATACTCAAAAACTGGAAAAGGCAAAATGTCCACCACTTTACGAATGAATAACTAAAACTCAGTATGGAAATACAGTGGAATATTATTCATCAATAAAAAAGAATGAATACATGATACTACCACATGGTTGAACCTTAAAAACATTATGGTATATGAGTGAAGCCAGTCATAAAAACTATATATTGTATGAGTCTGTGTATATAAAATGCTCAGAATACACAAATCTGCACTGGTAAAAAGTAGCTTAGTGGTATCTCTAGCTTGGAGCTTGGGCAAAGGGAGAGTGATAGTCAACAGGCATGAGGTTTCTTTTGTAGGGTGATGAATGCATTCTAAAAGTGGTGGTAATGGTTGCACAATTCTGTGAATATACTAAAAACCACTGAATTTTATACTTTGAGTGAATGTTATTATTACATGTCTCAGTAAAGTGTTTAAAAAATAAAAACAAAACTTTTTCTGATGTAACAGAAAAGCAGAAGTTAATTATTGATATGTTTTCTCTCACTGACGTTTAAGTGAAACAATATACTGCTTTTAAACAAACTCTTTACTTTGTCACCATACATTAATTTTTCTACCTTCAAGGCAGGTGTTCAAGAAACATTATCTTCCATAATGATATTTTCCTAAAAATAAACAGTTGATATAGGAAGTTGGTTTAACATCTTGTTAGATAATCACAATACCCTCATCTTTCCTTCTGTGTGATGTTTTAACTTCTTTTGATTTTTTTTTTTTTGGAGTAACTTTCTATTAGATTATTTACCACCTTATTTTTAAATGTATTTATTTATGGGGCCTTAAAAAACTCAGAATACTACAACATTTTGTTGATTACTGTGCGCCTTACCACCACATTGACACTGAACCAGACTATGACAATATTTAGAGGACAAGTTAGGGATGAGAGACTTCCGAAACTTCTCCTTGCCTCAGGACACAGCTAGCAGCACTATATTGTGGGCCAGTAAACAGGTGTGCAGGTGCAAGTCTCCCATTCCCTACCATACATGGGTAAGATATGAAAACAACAGACAAACAAACTTAAATATTGCTGTATAGAGTAAGTATGTGTTCAAAATGTATTTCAGAAACTGTACATTGCTGACCCAAGAAAATATTACAACCAAAACTTCCAAATACAGTTTACTGAAGGAATATGGCTTTTACATCATGGTAAATTTTAAACTGTAAGTCACACCATTGTAAATTGGGGACTATGTGTACAAACACTAAACATTAATATATCATGGAAAACAATTCTGGTATCAAATCTGAAAACAGTTGTCTATTAACACAATATGTAAAAATAACAGGAATGTTTTTATCATTACACTTTATTAACAGCTATCTACAGGATACTATGCTACAGAGGCATAGTAAGATCTCAATAGTGTTTTTGCCAGAGGAAGAAAAATCTTAATTTCTCTAATCATTTTCTAACTCTCATTCTAAATAAGCTAACTTAGAAAAGATAGCTTGGATCAGAAGTCCATGTCACCCTCTTACTAATTTTGTAATCTTGGAACAGTCCTTAAATATTTTGAACCTAAATTCATCATGTAAAAATTAAATAAAATAATGCATATAAAGGATCTAATACTATATTTAGCATACTGAATACATCAAATAGTAACTATTACTATCATTATTAAATTATCATTTTTGTACTACCAAAAGCAAGTGGACTAGGATGGCTAGAATCTTGTTATTATAGCCAGAAAAGTCAATAAAATTTAATACCAATATAACTAAAGAGAATATAAAAAATTACTCAAATGGGAATTGGGGAATTTATATGTTAGTCATACTAACTTTCCTGGTACCCACATTTCTCATCTGTAAAATGAACAAAGTTATCTTTGGGCTTGCTTAAAATTTCTACAAAGTAAGGGAGAGGGAACTATTGATTTTCATTTTTCATAAATCTTATAATTTTATTCATGGCTAGAATAGAGTAACAGAGACAATAATAGCAAATACACTAGTGAACACAACTTTTAATGGATTTAAATCTGTAATCTAGGGAATATGAAAGAAGCAAAATTGTCTTTCACTGGCTTATAAAGAACATTTTAAGTATATAAACTATATATTTAATATGTAGTTTCCCTTGCTTAGAAAGAACATTTTAATATAATTTGTATGACTGATCAAAACTTGGAAAACCGTGAAAAGCAAGAGATCTTATCTGATCCAGATTCCACATCTCTCTAAAATGGCAACAATACATATGTCTTCGAATTGCAGTTTTGGCCATATCTAAAAATATATTTATCTCTGTTAAGGAGTTTGATCTTTACAATTTCTGCTCTGTGGTTTGGTTATAGATAGTGTATGTGATAGACATCAGGAAATGCTAAGAAACTACTTATTTGTTTATTAATAAAATGGAAAGCATTACCTCTAATTTGGAACATATTTTGAGTTAAAAACAGTTCACATTCAAAAGTAAAGAATATTGTTCATATTGTCAAGGAGACATGTATCTTAAATCTTGTTACAATATTCAGAAAAAAATATATTCTATTTGATTTTGTTATCTGCAACTGAAGACAAAATCTGACTTTATTAGGTGAATCATTGGGTCCTATTTAAAGAAAATTTTTACTATTTATTTGGCCAATGGTTCATAGTGATCTGTTTTGCTGAACAGGTATGAATCTAATTGTTAATTGCTTCAGAGATTTATTGGAGCTCTAGCCTAGCTTGGCAGACAGGTTATCCACATGGGGATCAGTCTATTCCATAATGGAAGCCATGCTGCTGAGTGCAAGCCATCCTTCCTCCTTTCACTGTGGACCCTCCCACTGAAACTTTTAGTACAATTTCTTTACACCATTGGTAAGTACCAAGATTCTAAGCTCTCTACATTTTCCTTTTTCTTTTTTTTCTTTTTCTTTCTTTCTTTCTTTTTTTTTTTTTTTTTTTTTTTTTTTTTTTTTTTTTTTTTTTTTTTTTTTTTTTTTTTTTTTTTTTTTTTTTTTTTTTTTTTTTTTTTTTTTTTTTTTTTTTTTTGTGTGTGTGTGTGTGTGTGTTGTACTGGGGGTTGAACCCAGGGCCTGGCACTTGCATGCTTTGCAAGTACTGGACCACTGAGCTGCACTCTTAGCCCATGTTTTTTTTTGTTTTTTTGTTTTTTAAATTTTTGAGACAGGGTCTTGCTAAGTTGTGCAGACTGCCTCTGGTCTCCAACTTGTTATCCTCCTGCCTCTGCCTCCTGAGTCACTGGGATTATAGGTGTTAGCCACGGCTCCTGGCTCTCCACTTTTTCAAATAAGGAGCCTAGTAGTGAGTATGGATTTGCAAATGCCACAGAAGTAAGAACAGGTAAAATCTCCAGTATTCAAATAGTTGGAAAGGTGCAATGTTTTCATTTCCTTGCTGCTCCCAATTACTTCCAGGGGATAGTATTTTCATCTATGTCTAACATATTGAACCACTGTGCATGGCTCAGTGTATTAGTAAATTAATTAACTCAACTGGCTATTGGATGGAGCAGACAATCCACTTGCTATCTATGGTTTCCCATGCACAATTAGTTCCATTAATAGTAGTTTCAGCAGCAGCATCAGTGATGCCCTTGAGGCTTTGGGTTCTGGACAACTAATGAAATGGCACAGCTTGTTTCATGAAATGGAGGAGTTTCCCATCTTAAAGGAAGCAGCAAGAAAACCCACTAGGGTCCATGAAACAAGATAGGTGATTTAATACTGGGTTCCCAGTTTGTACTGACTGAGGAGAGTGACCATTTATGGCTAAGGTATGGACTCTCAGCATTTGGGGAAGGAAATAAATATAGTTGGACAAAAATCCATTTTTTAACACCAACATATAGATCATCTCAATCCTTGTCCATTGAGTGCTTTTACACCAATTGATTTTCACACATCAGCTAGAGGGAAAATGATGGAAAAGGATGTTAGTAAGACTTATCATTGGATTTCAACACATTAGAAATACTGAAGGGACCTTTAAAGAGAGGAGGGTTGAGGACAAGTTAGATGCACATATGGTGTTAGACTAGTGGCACTAATTTTTACAGATCATCAGCCTCATGTGGGTGACACTAGCTTATAGACATCCACATGGACGGCCTAATCTGATAATCCTCTGTTGTCATGCTCATTTTATTCATGGGGAAATAGATGCCACAGTAAGTAGAGGACTTGTGTCTTAGTGATGTAGCAGGAGCAAATGTCCCATCTCTCCTCTATACTAGTCTTGTAAGTGCCAGACCGCTTCAAAAAATAGTTTAAATCTTTTTCTCAGACTGTTCAGTAGAATTCTACTCCTAAAAGATATTTTGGGATGATAAATAGTAGCTCCTCAAGGATAAGAACTTGTCACATAATGTCTGGCTTGTAACTAATACTTACTAAAATTTGTTGAAGTAAATCAAATCTTGAATTTGAATTGAATTACACAATTAGTGTAGTACTCAAGGCTCCTGATTGTGAAACCCAGAATCTACCCATTGCCATTTTATACCAACTTTCTGTGTCTTCTTCCTTCCCTCTTTTCCTTTGTTTGAAAAATATTCATTAAATAACTATGACATGTCAGGCAGTTTGCTATGCTAAAAATAAAATGATGAGAAAAACCTCCTTCTAGAACTCATGGAATTTACATCCTTGTAGGGGAGATTGTTGTTGCTGTTGTTATTAGGTGTCATGGAGTCAGGTCTGACTCATAGCCACCTTATGTTCAACAGAATGAAACACTATCTGACACTGTGCCATCCCCAGCACTATGTCAGTGCTTCTCTGCTATTCATAGGGTTCTCAACCTCTGATTGTGGATTGCCACATCCTCCTCCTGTTTTTTGTGGTGTTGAGGATTGAACCCAGGGCCTCAAAGAGTGCAGAGCAGCACTCTACCAACTGAGCTTAACATCAGTCCCACAGAGGAGATAGACATTATGTATATAAGACAAAAGGTAAGAGATATAGATCATGGACTTTCAAAGTGGATTGAGACATACTAAGATGAAGAATCAAATACAGATTTTCTTAAAGAAATAATAATTTCAGTACTCTGAGAAATCAGTTGGAGTTACTTTATGAATTGGAGAAATGATGAAAAGGAGCAATTCTCCAATGAGGAACAGCATAGGTAAAGGTTCTATAGCCTGAACGGAGCATGTCACATCTAAGAAATTGAGAGGCTACTGAGGTCACAGTTCTGAGAACAAGAAGACTGAAATACCTTGGGTATAGTCTATATAGGGACTTTGTAGTAGGCGATAAAAAATTTAATATGTAACTTAATCATATTCAAATATGAGAAAATCACTATGTATATGATAACCTCTGTATTTTTTTTTATGGTACTGGGGGTTGAACCCAGGGCCTCACGCTTGCATGCTCTGTAAGTGCTGGACCACTGAGGTGCACCCTCAGCACATTTTTTTACTTTTTGAGACAGGGTCTCACTAAGTTACGTAGACTGTGTCTGATCTCGAACTTGCGATCCTCCTGCCTCTGCCTCCCCAGCCGCTGGGATTACAGGCATGCGCCATCGCATCTGGCATAACCTCTGTAATTTTTGTGTACCATTTCTGCAGGCCTAAAGCTTCTCTAAAAATTAAAGTCTATTAAAAAATATCACTTGGCTGGGAGTGGTGGCACACACCTGTAATCTCAGCACTGTGGAAACAGAGGCAGGAGAATTGAAAATTCAAGCCATCTTAGGCTACATTTCAAGACAGTGTCTCAAGAATAAAAATTATTAATCTTCCTATAGTGAATAGGATGGAGCAGAGTAAGAGGGAGAGTAGAATTTGAAGATAAGCTGGAATACTGAAGTTCTTCAGGACAAAGAGGACTGGCCACCAAATGCAAGTAGCCTCTACAATGCAGTAGTCAGGAAGAAGAGGAGAAACAAGCCATGGTGATTGAGAGACATATGGAATGAAAAAGGAAAGAAAAACAGGAAAATGTCAGAAACAGCCTTTGACAAAGTTCAACGTCTCTTCAGAGAAAAGACCTGAGGAAACTGGTAACAGAATACTTAAAGGCTGTATATGATAAACCTACAGCCAATATCACACTAAATGGGGAAAAACTGAAAGAATTCTCTTTAAATTCAGGAGCAACACAAGGATATCCACTCTCCCCACTCTTATTCAACACAGTGATTGATGTCCTATTCAGAGACGTAAGGCAAAAAAAAGAAAGAAAGAAAGAAAGAAAATGGAAACAAAGAGGTCTAATTATCCCTATGTGCAGTTGACATGATCCTGTATTTAAAAGACTCTTAAAGTCTACAGTAGAAAACTCTTAGAGCTAACTAACTTGTTCAGCAAAGTAGTAGAATAAAAAATTAATACTAAAAGATTAGCAACATGCCTACATACAAATAATAAGCAGGAAGAGAAAAAAATCAAAATGACCATCTCATTCTCAGTAGCCTACCAAAACATTTAATATTTGAGAATAAATCTATCCAAAGATCCTAAAGCCTTCTACAACACAAACCTCACAATACTAAAGAAAGAAACTTAAGAACACATTAGAAGATGAGGAGACTTCCCTTGCTCATGAATAGGGATAACTAATATTACAATAATGGCTATACTACTGAGAGTTGTTGTTTTTGTTAGGTGTCATTGAATAGGGTCCAACTCGTAGTGTACACCAGAATGAAACATTTCCCACCTCCGTGCCAGGCAAATCATCTTTTTTATGTTTAAGACCATTGTTGCAGACACTGTGTCAATCCATCTAGTGGAGGGTCTTCCTTTCCTTTGTTGACCCACCAATCTTCCAAACATGATGTCCTTCTCCAAGGATTGGTCCCTTTTGACTATACGTCCACAATACATAAGACACAGTCTAGCCATCCTTGCTTTCTAAGAGTACTCTGGTTGTATTTCTTCTAGGACAGATCTGTTGGCACCTTTGGCAGTCCAGGGCACATTCAATATTCATCTCTAGCACCATAATTCAAAAGCATCAATTATTCTCCTATTTCCCTTATTTGATGTCCAGTTTTCACAACCATATCATGTGACTGCAAACACCATGGCATGAGTCAGACACACTTCATCTTTAATGTGACATCTTTACTTTTCTACACTTTAAAGAGGTCTTTTGCAATAGCTTTTCCCAATGCAATACATCTTTTGATTTCTTGACTTCTGCTTCTGTGGGTATTGGTTGTAGAACCATGTAAAGCAAAATCTTGGACAACCTAAGTCTTTTCTCCATTTATCATGAAGATTATACTGACCGGGTGGTAAGGATTTTTCTTTTCTTGATGTTGAGGCACAATCTATATTGAAGGCTCTGTTCTTTGATTTTCATCAGTAACTGTTTCAAATTTTCTTCACTTTCAGCAAGCAAAGTTGTGTCATCTGCACAATGCAGGTTGTTAATGAGTATTGCTCCAATCTTGATGCCACATTTTTCTTCGCAAAGGAAATACAATGCTGTCAGTGATAGAATAATATCCATAGGCCTACAAGGAAGGCCAGTTAATATGACTATTATTCAAATTTATGCACCCACTACTAAGGCCACAAGTAAAAACAGGAAAGATTTTTACCAGTGCCTGCAATCTGAAATAGATCATACATGCAATCAGAATGCACTGATAATTACTGGTGACTGAAATGCAAAAGTTGGAAATAAAGAAGTAGTTGGAAAATATGGCCTTGGTGACAGAAACAATGCTGGAGATTCCATGATAGAATTTGTCAGACCAATGACCTTTTCATTGCAAATACACTTTTCACCTTTATAAATGGTGACGATGCATAAGGAATTCACCAGATAGAACATATAGGAACCAAATTAAATACATTTGTGAAAAGAGGCAAGAGAAAAGTTCAATATCAAAAGTCAGAAATAGATCAGGTGCTGATTGTGGATCAGACCATCAGCTGCTCATATATAGGTTCAAAGTGAAACTGAAGAAAATTAGAAAAAGTCTACAAGAGCCAGGGTATGACCTTGAGTATATCCCACCTCAAGTTCAGAGACCACCTCAAGAACAGATTTTATACATTAGACACTAATTATCAAAGACTAGGCAAGTTGTGGCATGACATCAAAGATGTCATTCATAAGGAAAGCAAAAGGTTATTAAAGAGACAGGAAACAAAGAAGACCAAATTACATGTTCAAAAATTCTCTGAAATTTGCCATTGAATGTTGAGCAGCTAAAGCAAAAGGAAAACATGACAAAGTTAAAGAACCAAGCAGAAGATATCAAAGGGGTGCTTGAGAAAACAAAACAAAATATTATAATTACATGTACAAAAAGGTGGAGACAGAAAATCCAAAGGGAAGAACACTCTGTTTTTATGAAGCTTAAAGAATTGAAGAAAAAATTCAAGCCTCGAGTGGCAATAGCAAAGGATTCTACAGAGAAAATATTAAATGATGCAGGAAACATCAAAAGAAAATGGAAGGAATACATAGTCATTACACAAAAAAGAATTAGTGGATGATCAACCATTTCAAAAAGTTGCATATGATCAGGAACCAATGGTACTGAAGGAGAAAGTGGAAGATGCCTTGACAGAATTGATGAAACACAAGGCTCTAGAAATTGATGGAAGACCCTCTGAGATATTTCAACAAACAGATGCAACACTGGAGTTGCTCATTTATGCCAATAGATTTGTATAACAGCTACCTGACCAACTGATACTACCAAAAGTAATCTACATATTCAATGCAATGCTCATAAAAATCCAAATGATGTACTTCACAGAGATAGAAAAAACAATCCTAAAATTCATATGGAAGCAAAGAAGATCTCATATATACAAAACTATTCTAAGCAGCACAAGGGATGCAGGAGGCATCATAATATCTGACTTCAAACTATATTACAGGGCCATAGTAACAAAAACAGCTTGATATTGGCACAAAAACTGACATGGAGATCAGTGGAATGAAGACTCAGTATACACTCACACAGCTACAGCCACCTGATGTTTGACAAAGGTGCCAAAGACATACATGGAGAAAAGATAATCTCTTCAGCAAATGGTGCTGGGGAAACTGGATTCCCATATGTAGATGTGGGAATGAATGCAGATATGTATCTCTCGTACTGTTCAAAAATCAATTCCAAATGGATCAGAGATCTTAATGTAAAACTGGAAACTTTGAAACAACTAGAAGTAAATGTAGGGAACACACTCCAACACATTGGCACAGGCAAATATCTTCTTAACAAGATTCCAATAGCCCAGGAGAAGCACCAAAAATTCATAAATGGAATTACATAAGATTAAAAAGCTTTTTTTCCAGTGAAGCAAACAATAGAGTAAAGGGAGAGATCACAGAATAGGAGACAATCTTTGCTTCTTATACATTTGACAAGGCATTAATACCTATGATATATAAAGAACTCAAGAAAATAAACACCAAATTAACAAATAATCCAATAAATAAGTGGACATTGGAACTGAATAGACAGCTTTCAAAAGAAGAAATTCAAAGGGCCAATAAACATATAAAAAATTGCTCAGTATCCTTAGCCATCAGTGATATGCAAATCAAATATACACTGAGATCTCATCTCACCCCAATCAGAATGGCTAGCATCAATAAAACACACAACAACAAATGCTGACAAGAATTTAAGGGAGAAGGAACCCTTTTATATGGCTGATGGGACTGTAAATTAGTACAGCCATTATGAAAATCAGTATGGAGATTCCTCAGAAAACTAAAAATAGAACTACCTTATGATCCAGCTATACCCTTCTTAGATATATACCCAAAGGAAGGTAAGTCATCATACCAAAGGGACACCTGCACTTCCACGTTCATTGCAGCTCTCTTCACAATTGCAAGAATATGGAATCACCCAGATATCCATCAACAGACAATTGGATTAAAATATGGTATATATACACTATGACGTATTATTCAGCAGTAAGAAAGAATGAAATTATACCATTTTCAGCAATATGGATGGAACTGGAGATCATCATTTAAAGCAAAATAAACCAGATTCAAAAACAGAAATACCAAATGTTCTCTCTCACATATGGGAACTACATCTACCTTAAAGAAAAGAAAAAAAATATGCACACACACACACACACACACACACACACTCACACACATAGACAATGGTGTATTTCTAAGATTGTAAAATACAAAGGGACCCATCAAGAGAGATTAGGAACTGTGGGGGGGGAAGGGATGGGAAAATCGGGAGGGTGAGGAGAAGTAATATGTGGGCATAAAGAGGGAGAGAACAACTGCAAAATGCAAGGTGCAACACTATGAAAATCCCACAGTGAATTTCACTATACTGTATGCAATTTTTTGAAAAACATAGCTCATAAACATGTACAATTATCATTACACATAAATCAATTTTTAACTGTTCTTTTTGTTTTTGTTTTTGTAAAATGTTTAAGGAGATGGAAGTGTCGATAATCCTGATTTCATAATTGCACAGTGTCTATATGAGCTGAATTACCAGTCTGTATTTCATCTTAAAATCAAAATACTTAATTAAGAAAAACAGGAAAATGTGTTACTCTTGAAGCCAAATGAGGAAAGTATATCAAGAAACAGGGAGGGAACAACTGTGTCAAATAATTCCAATTAGCAGTTATTATGAGAAATGAAACCTAATCATTGGATTCAGAAAAAAATAGCTCTCATTGATGACATTAATAAGAAAAAGTCTAGTGGGGCAGTTAAAATAGCCTGAGGCAAAGACATAAATCAGAAAGATTATACAATAAGTATAAAGATGTTTCGTTGCAAAAAGAAACAAGAATATGAGGTGATGGATGGTGGGAGAAGCATGGTCAAAAGAGTATTGTTTAATATTTAATTGAAGGAATAGCAGTATGATCAAATGCTCATATTTTTAAAATTTAGAATGCATGAAGTGAATCTTTTTTTCATTTATTACCTTTTTCAATAAAAATCCCAGTCCCCAGGCCACATCTGTAAGCCTATAAGAATAATACAATATGGAAGTCAAAGTGGCATAACAAGATAGAAACAGGACAATCAAGAGTTTATGGATCTGGGAAAGATGGAAGTGAATGGAGTCCAAAGATAGAGGAAGGACTGGATTTTGGAAGGAGAAGGAACAGTTCTTCCATCATCATAGAGGGAAAGATGATCCAATAGAAGTTATAAGTAGTTTGGATATTTGGAATCAGGAAATTGGAGGAATATCCATAAAATTAAGTTGGCAATAAAGTTATCTATAGGAGGGGGGTTGATCAAAAGTAAAATACAAAATAAACATTCAAATAATAATTGATTTGCCTTAGTTATGTCCATAGTGAAATGAGTAATTTATCTTTCAAAGAACCCATTATGACAAATCACAGCCCATAGATGAGAGCCAAAGGGCCCCCAAGCACAATTTAGTCATTATCTCCCCTGTGATTCCTGTAAGCAAGTGACACATGAGGAATAATGAGTCATGGGAAAGACATGATTGGTGCTGAAGAAATGAACCCTACATCATGTCATGTCCGTGCACTAATCGTTTACCAGAAGCCTTAAATTGGTAATTCACTACAGAAGGCTTGGGGCACTGGATAAGATGTACTGAGAATTCCCTTTGGTTTTAGGTTTTTGTCCATGACTAGACACATCACAGTAGTACTTAATGTACCAGTGTATCCCTTTAAAAAGGAGTTTGTTCCCAAATAAAATTAGCCTTGACTTGAAGGAAGAAACAACAGACAATAACAACAGCATGAAGGCTAGATATCTAGTCTATTTCCTTTAGGCAAAATGGTGAAAACAAAATAAAATCCTTTGAATAAAATTAAAGGGAATTTTAAATCCAAGGTCAATTTTCAGGAGAAAGTAACTAGGTATAAAATATGTGGTTTTTTTCTGGGCAACCCCCATTTCTATTTCACATGTTTTCAGTTATTACTTTGCTTGCTAAATCATTTAGCCTTTTTCATCTTTCTGAAAGGAATGAGTAGAGCTCTGGATTGCGACAGGACACACATACGTAGGGGCCTGAAAGTCTGTTTCTTCCTGTGACAAACATGAGTTGAAGCAGTCGGTAAGAAACCTGATGGGTAGTTTGCTACCTATAAACAAGAAACCTCTAGAACAACAGTTAGGCTCCATCTCCTTTTCCATCCTGTCATGAGCTGAGTTGTGTTTCTTCAAAATACAAATATTGACATTTTAACCCCTGTTGTTGTTGTTGTTAGGTGCCATCAAACCTCATAGGGTTTCCCTAGTAACTGAATTAAAAAACTGTAAATTCCTAAATGTGGAGATATGGTCTTTAAAGAGTTTATTAAGTTAAAAAGAGGTCACCAGAGTGGGTCCTAGTCCAATATAATTAGTGTCCTTATAAGAAGAAGAAATTATTACCCAAAAGGGCACAGACAGAAGATCTTGTGAAGAAACAGGGAGAGGATGGCTATATAAGCCAAAGAGAGACTCCTTAGAAGGAATCAACTCTGTCCACACCTTTGTCTTCGATTTCCAGCACCTGAATACTGAGAAAATAAAATTTCTTTTTTTTAACGCACCCAATTTGTGATTGCTTTGTTTGGTAGTTTTAGAAACCCAAAATATCCTCAAACCAAAAAACCACTCTAAACACTCTTTCTACACATTCTACTTTCTTGTCACAGACACATGAAATGCTATGTTTAAAACAATGCTGGTCAAGTAGGAGTTCATAAGAAAGATTTCTGGATGGGATCAGAGGATCCTCAAAGCAATGCCACCTCCTGACAGCAATCTAGGGACTGTCCTGTAAAGCCGATGAGACTGGTTGATACATCTTGAATGTAATATTGAAGTTTCAATTTGGGTTTTTTGTTCTTCTATTTGAAATACAAGCATTTGATGAGAAATTAGCTGTATATTTTCACAAAATCAGCTAAATAGCAGTCAGGTTACCTAGAGATCAGGGCTTTCTGAAGCCAGCCCTGTGAAAAATATGCCAAATAGCCAATTTCCCTGCACAGCCATGCCTGCAGGATACACAGATGGACCACCCTGTACCGCCTTGGTGCAATCTTCCTTCTTACAGTCTCCCTTTCAATTATAATAGGCACTGTACCCCTGTCTGCTTTCAGAATGTCTTTCCTGCCTTGCTAGCATTTTCTCAGCATGAATACCGCAGTTCTCTAAACAAAATCCTGTGCTATAGAGTTTTGTCTGACATCATAGAGACCCTCATTGGGATTTCAATGGCTGATTGTTTTCGGGATTGCTTAAGAAGTGGGTTACCACACCCTTCTCCCTTTCTGTGGTGCTGGGGATAGAACTCAGGTCTTCAGAGAGTGTAGTATGGCACTTTATCAACTGAGCTAAACCCCATCCCCAAAAGTTTCACAAAGCCCAGCACTAGAAGGATATGGGGAAAAAAATCACCTTCTTATCTTGTTTGTTGTTAGGTGCCCTTGAGTCACATAATGACCCTCAGGGTTTTCAATGGCTGATTGATTTGGGGTTGCTTTGGGAGTGGATTGCCACTTCTGTTTTTTTTTTTTTTTTTTTTTTTTTTTTTTTTTTTTTTTTTTTTTTTTTTTTTTTTTTTTTTTTTTTTTTTTTTTTTTTTTTTTTTTTTTTTTTTTTTTTTTTTTTTCCGGTGCTGGGGATTGAATCTGCATCCTCAGAGAGTTCAAATTAGGACTCTACCAACTGAATTAAACCCCAGCCCTAAATTCCCAGTTCCTTTAAATTCCAGCTGCAGACTCACTGCCTCTGGGAAGACTTCCTTGATTACTCCAGCCCACATTGATCTTTTGTTTCCTAAATTGCTGCTGAATTTAGAGTCCTATCTAGGATCACTCAGAATCCAGGCCTGCACTTATTACTTAGTCAATTGTTCCAAAATGTGGTTGCTGTTCAGTAAGCCAGGCAGAGTGCTCAGTGCTGCTCATGTTTCTCTTTCCTTCTGCCCGAGGGAGGCATTTTTACTTCCTCTTTACTAAGAGGAAACTGGTTTTGAGAGTCTAACAGCTAACTCCAGGTCAGAGCTGGGATTTAATTCTCGTCCTGTCTGGCAGGGGAAATCTCAGGCCTCCTTCCCTTTCTGGCACTAGTCCTCAAAATGCCCTGACAGCTTTCCTTCATACCATCAACTCCCAGTCCTCTTCTTCCCTTGGGCAACTCTCCTACAGCTCTTCCTCTACTTTCATCTACCTAAAGCAAACACTTCTGTATCTAGCAAAATATCTGAGATATAGTCAGGGTGACTTTATCTTTCATTGCCATTTTCTTATTTAAGGTGGAGGGATTTCAGCAGGAGGGATCAAACATTTATAGGGGATCCAAGTCTCTCAGAACTTTTAATGAACCAGAAACTCTTGGCCTTTCTAGGACTGATGTAATTGGCCTGTGAAGGTGGAAAGTTTTCAGTAAGGTGGCGTTCAAAACACAAGTAGGGCTAGATGAACTCCCAAGCTAATAGGCAAATAAGATAACATCTGTTTTAAAGCCAGGAAGTCTGATTAGCCCAGGCACACATTATGGGGCTGTAGATGGTCCTTGGAATTTTACTTTCTGAAGCATCACGGATCACTTCATGTCAACTTTCTATCAAAAAAAGAAAAGGAAGAAAAAGAAAAGGAAAAAGTTTCCTTTGGTTCTCTGGGTTGGCACGGGATTCAGTGATATTCCTCTTTTATCTCTGCTCCAAGATTATTTCTCATCCTTATCAAAAATTGTTTTGCTGTGCTGTCATTTTCTTTGTTCTGTTATTTTCCTTTCCCTGTGAAGCATTATTTCCCATTTTCATTCCCACACCATTTCTCACTTATTGGTTGTTCTCTCCTCTGGTTACCAAGTAACCCACGCTTATTCTAGCTAAGAGATAGCCCCAAGAAACCCCTCCACAGAAAAAGAAGACCCTGGTGAAACTCTATTCCCAATAACAGCAGCTGACATTTGTTTCATACTTTACTATTTTCTTAGTCTGATTTGACTGCAAGGCCCTTTTCAATTATTGGATGAAAAAGACAGGTAAATACAAACAGCCTGAGAATACATAATTAAAACTATGCCACAAAGAACAATGAGAGAGGAAAACACAACTATTCTAACAAATAACTCATTAATAAGTAGCTTTGGCAATTGAAGTAATGAAAGATAATGTTGGTTTTAGAGTAAATGAAGGAATGAAGAATGAGGCAATGAGAACTACTTTTTGAAGGGTAAAGAGTGGGTGAAATTCATGAACTTTTCTAGTCTCCAGTTTTCTAAGACTCTCAGAAAAAGAGCTATAATCAAGTAAAATAATTCAGAGCTGGAATATGGTTCCAATTTTGACTAATCCAATGAGTTTTAGAGATAAAATTGAGGTCTTGTTTGCTCATTAATTCAAGGAACGTACATCAAGCACATACTATATGGGCAGCACTCTAGTAGGCATTAGGGAGAGAAGATGTCATCTCTATTCTTAAGAAAAAGAATTCAGGTAAGAAATGTGAGTACTCAGGACAAAGGAAGGAAATGCAGCATGTACTGACTTTTAAATCCATGACCTCATTTCTTCTTGTCATCCTTATTTCTTTTAACTCTTGGATATTTGGCCTGTGTGGGACTTAGGTATCTATAGTCATATTGGTGTAAGAAGGTGATACTGTGTGTTGGTATTATAGGCTTAGATGGATGTGAAGCCTGGTTTTAGCATTTATTAAGAATGTGAATTTGTACTACTGGGGAATGACATCTATCACAAGTCATATTAAATGAGTCATTACACATAAAGTCTGGCATA